>RXON01000274.1:0-80345 GCA_009667805.1 Leptobrachium leishanense
GTGGTGCATTCACTAATCACTGAATAATCACCATATTCGCCGAGAACAGAGCCCCCTAAGCAGTTACCAGACGTCGGCAAAAAGCGCTAAATTGGCCTCGGTGATTCCACTGAAGTAAAAATAAGATTTTTTTTTAAAAAAGAAGTGTCATGTTCTCCGGACAGACGGTTAAACCAATAATAATGTTTTAAAAATGTGTCGGAATAAAAAAAGGTCCTTTAAAACAATAATAAAATGCTCTGTTAAAAAATAATAGAAATACATCTTTAAATTTTTTTAAAAAAAATTAAAACTGTATTTAAAAAAATACAAAAAAGGTCTTTAAAAAGATTAAAAAATATAAAGTGTTTTTGCAGAATATAAAAATAATAAATGTTCTTTAAATAACTTTTTTAGAAAGGATATTCTATTTATTACGTGAAACCCAGGGGATTCGCCTGTTTAAACCAGTTGAATAGAAACAGTGAAATCAGATCATTTTGCTGAAATTTCGGTGCAGTTCGGCGTCCTGTGAACACACAAGCCATTAGGTTTCCATGGGCCAATTTTGGTGCTACTGAATTTTGGTGAATTGCATCGTATTTTGCCTGTATTTGGCAAATTGACGGTTTTTTGAAATCACGGATTGCACCAAATGGCAGATGTGGTGAAATTCACCGCTCGGTGCAATTTGGTGGTAAATTCGGATGTTAGTGAATAACCTCCATAGAGCAGCGTAAACCCAGAATGCCCCTCTCTGGTGGAGAAGCTGCGTCCTGTTCTTCCTTATCGGAGAGTCATGTAAATGGCCAATCCCCATCACCCGGAGCGTCGGTAACTGGTCTCCAGCCTCCAGAACGTGGCGGACCACTGGTTTGTCTGATTGCTGTCATGGTTTGTGCAGCAGGTAAACAGGTATGAGCCATAACGTGTTGAATGTAGGTCCTGCAGGTGCGTATACCGGTGCGGTGAAGGTGACTTGTTATCCTCACAGTGAAGCGGGATCACAGGTGCGAGGGCGCAGTATAGAATGTAACGAAAAGAAACAGGTTTTACCTGAGACACATTAATCCGCAGGAACCAGATGAGGAGCATCATGGGAACACAGTTTGTGCTGAAACCAAGTACAGGCGTCATCGCACAGTGTGACAGCAGGTATGCAGGAGGACCTGTTTACAGGGCGCACACCTTTATATAAGAGGTTCTGCCCGGCTGTGAGCAACACAAAAACCAGGTCTGGATATATGAATGGTTAACAAAGGGGCAGCTGTAGAATACATGAAATGGGCTGGTCAACTAAGGGAAGATTCAATCCAACGCTTAAAACCATAAAGCACCAGCCTGAGCACGTGTCCTCTTACACTTCTCCTGTGCTCCTGACCAAAGCATGTGACAACTGGCCTCTCTGAGGGCTTTCCTATTTCAAGAACGTTTATTGAGGAACCCTTGGAGTACAGTAGTCATGGTCTTGCTCATGGAAACCAGCCCACCCGGGCCCTGCATCCGGTAAATTCCAAAGGCTGCAGCACAATAATAAAGTGTCTAATACAGCGCTCGATGTTGTAATGATGTGGGCTTTAACATGAATTCTGCATTTTAGGTTATAGCGAGTTAGGGTTAAGTTTGGGGAACTAAGAGTTACCTTTGCTTGATCTAAAGCAGTGGTTCCCATCGTGGTCCTCAGGTACCTCCAACAGGACAGGTTTTAAGGATTGCCTTGGGGGAAAAGCAGACTGGATCCTGCAAACACTGAGCAGCAAATCATTTCACCTGTGCTGTGCTTTGGATATCTAGAAAACCTGACCTGTTGGGGGACTTGAGGACCGTGGTTGGGAACCACTGATCTAAGGTTTAAATGAGGCTTGGAATGGGAAGGTAAATGTCTTCAATGTGCTTTGCACTGTAACTCCCACCTCCCTCAGTCTGAAATGAAGATTTATGCACTACTAGTAAATGTTTAGTATTGTTTATCCTTTGTGATACATTAAATGTTGGTGTCCATATCCACCAGTATTCTATGGTAAAGACTCCACCCTTTGTAAAATACTCGAGGAGCTTCAAACAATGATATTGCTCGAATTTGAAGGGAAAATAATCGATACAGAGTTTATTCATACAACGGCGCTACCATTACTTGAATAGAAGATCTTTGCACTTTTTGTATCTAAAGGGTTAGAATTATGATTCTGGTTAGAATTAGGATAAGAAGTAGGGTTAGGATTAGGAGGTTAAATCAATAAAAAAGATAGTAAAATGTGCCTAAATAATAAAAAAGGTCATTCAAAAATAATACAAAAATGTCTTTTAAACAATAAAAAAATAAAAAATGACTTTTTACAAAATTCAAGACGGTCATTTAAAAATACAAAAAGGGTTTTTGTACAAAAATAAAAATAATAAATGGTCTTTTTTTTAAAAATAAATAAAATAAAATAAAATTAAACAAGATATTCAGTTTATTGTATTGAAACCTATGGGATTCGCCTGTTTAAACCTGTCGCATTGAAACACCAAAAATTAATTTTGCCGACATTCTGGTGCAATTCGGCATTCTATGAATAGACAAACCACTAGTTATCTAGGGGACAATTTTGGTGCCGCCGAACACCACAAATTGCTGCAAAGTCCACTGGATTACACTGTATTTCATTGTCACTTTACCTGTATTTGGTGAATTGACAGCTTTGTGAATCCACAAATTTGCACCGGCCGATGAAATTAACCGTTTGGGTTATTCGCCGGCAAATTCAGAGATTAGTGAATAAACACCTTAGTATTTTTTCCCTCATTCTTATTAAATATTTATCTCTACCTGTATGTTAATCTTTCATTGGATGGAATCTTGAGATCCTTGGCTTCCTGGTACCAGCCCTCTGTAACTGAAACTGAAAGCGTCTGCTTTGGAGAACGAGTCACAGATCATGGAGCTCCTCAACTTTCTTCTCCTTTTATTTCTGCATCAAACATGTAAGTTTTACTTGAACTTGATCTCATTTATCAGACTGGAAATGAAGACGGGGCTTTACGGGAAATCCAATGGAGCGGGAATGTGCGGCTTTGCTACAGACAGAGGCTGGAACACAATAATGAAAGTTCACTGTCAGGTTTATTCAAAGAGATCCAAATGGCTGGAGAAAGGTAACCGAACGCTGAAAATCAGCGTTCGGTTGCCTTTCCTGGCCATTCGGCTATCCAGAGAACAGGCAATTCGCCAAATCCTGCTGAATTGCCTGCACATACGGTGCCTGTTCGGTGCCTGTTCGAGGGCAGTGAAATCCCCATAGAGAAGCACTGCTTCGTCTATTCAGAGAACACAAACCAGCAGTGAAAGGTTCCCCTAATGCTCTGCCATTCGGTGGCTTCATTCGACAGGTTTATTCAGGCGAATCCCATAGGCTTCAATGTTAAAAATATTCCCGTTTTAATTCAATATCTAATAAACCGTTCATTATAAAATTCTGCAGTAAAAAGTCTCTTTATTTATAGATTTTTTTGGATATTTTAAGCATTTTTATGGATTTTAATTTATTTTTAAAAAATTCAGATTTTTATTTTTAAGTTTGCTTATTTTTTCTGTAACAGCCCTTTTTATTATCATTCATTGGATTTTATATGTAAATTTCAGACATTTTCACTCAGTAGTTTCTTTGCAAACAGCGATTCACTTTTCAATCATTCAAGCGAACTGTTTTGCTAATTTATTCACTGCCTTCGTCGGCTTTTTCCGGCAGCTTCGCTGTGTGTGTGATCGGCTCCTGCTCGGGTTTTTCCGGCGTCTTCGACGGGTTAATCCAGATGTTTTTGCGGGTTTTCGGCGTGCATTCGTCGGGTTTTCGCCAGGTTTTCACTGGGTTTTAGGGGGTGTTCGGCAGTTTATCCCTGCACTTTGACAGCCCTGTGGTGCTTGCTGAATGCACCGCAGGGTGGCCGAAATGGAAAAGCCGATTTGCACCGAATTTAAGAGAACGAAAAGTCACCGAACATGCAGGGACTTTTCAAATCTCTTTGCATAACCCTGTGTGTCTTCGTCCGGTCAGGGCAGTCATGTTTAAGTTGTTTTTTCTTTCTCTTTTAATAGATTTCATGAAAAAAAAAAAATTATCAGTAGGTGGCAATGTTTTTGGCAGCTCCGGCTGATTTCTGTGTAAAAGATCTCACACTTTTTTGCAGCTTAATAATTCAGTAAAACTTGCGTGATGTTTTGTTTCACCAGTTTTATTGCTCTCGCCAATAAAGTATAAAGCAAACGATACTAAAAAAAATCAATGCTGCGCGGAACAAAGGTCTGAGCTGCATATAGGTTTATTTATTTGAGATTAAAAGTAGTAACTGTAAAATGAAAGAATAAACATGTACAGTATATATATAAAATGACAAAATGCTCAACACTGGCCTGGAATCCAATAAGTACAAAACTAGTTTAGCACTGTGTTAAAATCTTACTGTGGCAGTACCTATTTTTGGCCACAAGATGGAGACAATCGCGATCAGAGACACTGGACATGGGGACTACATTTCCCGGCGTGCTTTGCAAACAGGCAGGAAGTGGGTGGGACACAGACGCCTTACATCCTGAACCTCGTGGAGAACGCGCCAGAGCGCGCCAGGGAACGAGGGAGAGCAGACGCAGTGCAAGATATCGCTAGAGGGCCTAGGCCAGAGCGCGAGTGAGACCTGTCAGTTCCTTACATCGGGTCATCCAGCCTTAGGAGAAGGAGACCTCCAAGTTCCTGAGATTGCTGTAGTTTAAGGAACCGAAGACCTCGAGTGAGGAGTTGCCGCGAGTTGATCGGATAAGGAGAGCGGGCAGTGAGCTGGACAAGTCGTGGACAAGCTATGGAAAGTCAGACAACGGATCCGGCCGCAAGTATCCCCAGTCAATATCGAGCGGAGAGACGTCCTGGGTCAGCGGAGCCTAAAGCAATCGTTGGATGGGTGAGAGGCCTCCAAGGCCGTTTGTAATAAGGAACACGCTGCTGTTTTCTCTTTAAAGTCCACAGGGCCCCAACTTGACTAGTCGAAGACATTCCTTAAGTAAATTCACTGGCCAGTTGAACAGTACCCGGGTACCATACACACACACCTACACACCATTTACATTCCGGGACTTAACCTGTGCAGGACTCATTCTGTTACGAATCGGAACAGGGGTTAAAGATACGTTCTGAATATATTTTCTCTTTTTCCGCTGCGCGTTTATCGAAATACGAAGAGATTGTATTCTTGGTTCTGCTACGTGTCCTTTTCCAGATTTTCGTGCAATTGCATTCTTTTCTGTTCGGTTGCGAGTATATTATTTTTCCGAAATACGAAGCCTCGTGTTTCGTTTCTTTCCCGCTACGCGTTTTTACCGCGATACGAAAGTACTGTAATAATACTTGTGAATACCGTGTCTCAACGTCTGCTTAATATTTTAGTAAACTATTTAAATTATAAAAACCCACAGCGGTGTTGGAGTATATTTATTCCCTAGTGCGGGGAGACTGACCCGTGGTTCATTTTCAGCGGCTCCTCCGGGAGTGAGCGCTACACTAGTGTGTGATATATTTTACTACAGTCAATATTTTGACCATTACTGACATGGTCACATTACTGACATGTGCGATGCATGTTTCATATAACTACAGATATTAATGCTCGCACATTGCGTGTTTACTGTAAAATCACAGACTTTACTATACGGAGATAGTGCGCTTAAAAACCCTTTACAGGCATTGCACATTTAATCCCACTATACAGACATTGCGTGTTTAATCTCACTGCACGGACATTGCGTCTTTACTGTAAAGTCACAGATTACTGCACTAACGCCGCGTATTCCATTTCTTGATAGTGTATTTTACAGTAGGAATTGCAAGTTGTCTGTTTATTGTACAATACGGTCTTTTACAGTAAAGGAATTGCAAGTTACAGATTAACTGTACAATAACATATTTTACGTAGGGACATCACAAGTTACGAGCTGCGCAGCACCTACACAGTCAACCCATAACTTGCAATGTAAAATCTGCAAATTTTCTAGCAGGAAAATAATTTTTGGATAAACCCCTCATTTAAAAATTTGCTCATCTTTGCATAAATTTTTTTTTATATATAGAAAAAGAAATTGTTATATTACTAAAAAATCGGGTTTATTTAAATTTTTATGTGAAACCACTTATTTTACATAAAATATCATTTCTATATGAAAACCATTTTATAGTAAATATATTTTACGGTAACATTCCTTTTCGCAAAAAAAAACTTGCAATGTCCATACAGTGAAAGTCTGCACTTTTACACTATACCCGTAACTCCATTCCACCACCGTAAAATACACTGATTTACAGTAAATCCCCACCTTGTCTACTATTACATTATTTACATTATAATCCGCAACTCGTGATGTCTATACTTTGAAATCTGTGGGCCCGATCACAACTCGGATGTGTTATCAGTGTTATCTGCTCAAGGAGTCCATAGGATTCCATAGAGATGGACAAGAGCTCGGAGAATGAGATCCAGCCGGGACAGCGGAGAGATATGCGAGGAACACTGGGAACTATTTATTCCTATCGTTCCTTTGCCTGCGGAGCGAGGAAGCAATGGATCGCGTTGCTCTCGCCACTGAGGGAACTGAAGTGAGTATGTTATTTATGTGTGGGTTTAGTTTTGTGTGTTTTGTGATTGAGCTGAAGCGAATAGCTTGTTTGCATCTGCTGGGGAATATTAACGTCTCTCGTAAAAAATGTAGAAGATGCTAATGTACAGTAACCAGGCACTATGTCCGAGATGCAAGCTCATCATACTATTTTTGCTCATAATGTTTAACTCTTTAGTGACCACAAACAGCACAGAAATGTAAAACCAGCAGTGGGTACTTTCTGACAGACAATGGTCAATGCTCCGTATATATGGCTTGATGTGAGATCCAATACTCTGTATATACAGTCACTAAGAGGTTAACAGGCATTTTTATTTAATAATATATAATTCAGACCTGTTCTTGCAGTTCCTGCAGGTGGTGTCCTGAAGCTGGTGGCCCCCACCTTTCATCGAGCCAGAATGGGATCTGACATCCTGATCCCCTGCACGTTCACCATAGATAAACCCTCCGTGGACACCGGGCAGCTTGCATTGTCTTGGCTCGTTAAAGAAAAGGAAGTTCTAACATACGACAATAAAATTAGCTCGTCCGACCCCAGAGCGTCCATAAACACAGCGCGGATAATAGATGGAGACGTCTCTTTGTATATTTCAAACACAACAATATCTGACGGTGGAATATACACGTGTTCAATGTATTACAGTGTGGAACGCCAGGACAAAGAAATCCGGTTAGACGTTGACGGTAAGTGAATGATAGGGGACTGCGGTCTCTACGATACTTGTAGAAATACAACAGCATGTACTGTACTATATAAAGATGTAATAGGCACCTGGACTGTAGATGGCGCTGTTACACTCAGGATATAACAGCCTATTTATGCCTATAGACTTGTTGGTAAAGTTTACAGGAAGGAAGTTCCTGTTTTTCCTGTTGTCTCCTCTCTATGGGTTTTCTCCTTCGTCTTTGCTGTAACCAGATGTCTGACATGTTATGAATCGATATTTTTGATTAACCTAGGTAAAGCGGCACTTCTGCAAGTCACTACGGCCTCTAATTCATACACAATATCAAGAAAAATACTCCGGCATATGGCAATAAATTCTGGCTTTATTCCATCCACATAACAAAACAACGTTTCGACCTGTTTAAAAACTGGCATATTTTAAAAGATTCTTATCCAAATATACCAGAATTTCAGACGGTTCCCCTTATGTCTTACAAAAAGGGCTAGTCCTTAAGGATAAATTAGTGAAGGCATAATTTTTTTTTTTTTTTTTTAACCCCTTAAGGACCGAGGACGTACCATGTACGTCATTGCAGCGGGTCTCTCTTAGACCCGCTGACATACATGGTACGTCCTGCCGTTTTTTGAGCGCTGGAAGCGATCGGATCGCTTCCAGCAGCTCAAACGCCATTGCAGGATGCCTGGGAGTCCAGGCATCCGTGCAATGGCGGTTACAAGTGCCGGGGCCCCTCGTGATCGCTCCCCGGGAGCGATCAACATCCGGTTTTACCGGAGAGGTGCCCGGCACTTGTAGAGAGCGCTGGAAGCGATCGGATCGCTTCCAGCAGCTCCAAGGCCATTGCACGCTGCCTGGGAGTCCAGGCATCCGTGCAATGGCGTTTAGAAGTGCCGGGGCACCTCGTGATCGCTCCCCGGGAGCGATCAACATCCGGTTTTACCGGAGAGGTGCCCGGCACTTCTAGAGAGCGCTGGAAGCGATCGGTATCGCTTCCAGCTGCTCTGTGTATATTGCAGGGATGCCTCGACATCGAGGCATCCCTGCAATATGCTTACCTGCCGCCGGTCCGCTCAGTGATCGCTCCCCCGAGCGATCACTTCGGTAGCGGCAGGAAGTACTGAGTGCCACGAGGTCGTGGCACTCAGTACAAAAAAGATCACATGAGTGATCAGGTGCTCTGCTGGGTGCCTCGAGGGATCAAGGCACCCAGCAGAGTAAAAAAAAAGTGTAAAAAAAGAAATAAAAAGTTAAATAAAAATAAATAAAAAGGTATAAAATAAAATAAACTGACAGCCAAGATGGCGCTGCCCTTCTAAGGGCAGGGTCATCTTGGGGCTGAGTGGGATGTTCCTAGCCTGCCTCATCAGAGAGGCAGGCTAGCAACATCCAATCAGAAGTAAAAAAAAATCTAAACAAAATTTCTAATTTGTCAGGTCAGGTCAATATTTTGTAAATATTGGCTCTGACCTCTGTGATTCTCCCTCCCTCTCCTCACTTGTGTTTTGGTGAGCGAGAGAGAGAGATCAGATTTGACAGGTTAGAGATTTTAGTGAGATTAGAAAAATTTAGGCAGATTTAGAGAGATTTTAGTGAGATTAGAAAAATTGAGGCAGATTTAGAGAGATTTTAGGGAGATTTTAGAAGAATTGAGGCAGGTTTAGAGTGATTTAGAGAGATTTAGGTGTTTATTTGTATTTTCTTGTGAAACCCAACGGTTCTTCTAAGAACCAACAATCCGCTTATTATATATAATAATTATAAAATTTTATAATCTATTATATATAATGTCTGAGAGGGTGTACAGCGCCGAGGAGGCATATGCCATCCTGGCGTCAGAATCTGAGGCATCTGCGTCAGACTCCGACCCTGATTTCGACCCCGCCAACTGCTCAGAGATGTCGCTAGATACATCATCTACGCTGGCTGATGTATCTAGTGATGTTTCTGATGCAGATCCTGGGTCACCACCTGCCAGCAGGAGACGCACAGCTCCAGCTGAGGAGTGGGTAGTGCCTCATCGCCAGAGGCCAGATATCCCTCCTTTCACGGCAAATCCTGGTATCAATATTGATGTTGCAGGATTTACCGCCACACAGTTTTTGCAGGTGTTTATGGGGGATGATTTGTTGGGCCACATCGTGCCCAATCAAATCTGTATGCCCATCAGCATTGTGCTGCGAAGCCAGACTCCTACTTGGCAAGGCAGCAATGGACCCCGCTAGATGTGCCAGAATTTCTGAAATTCTGGGCACTTACTATGCTGATGGGCATCATAAAGAAGCCCTCAATTCGCTCCTACTGGAGCAGTAGCCCCATCTGCTCTACCCCCATTTACCCCAATCAATGTCACGTAGAAGGTATGAAAACATTTTGCGTTTCTTGCACTTCAGTGACAACAGCCTGTGCCCTCCTAGAGAGCATCCCCAGTTTGACAGGCTGTATAAAATCCGCCCCCTGATTACCCACTTCGCGCCAGGTTTGCAGAGGCTTATACACCTGGAAGGAATATCTGCGTGGATGAATCCCTAATGAAATACAAGGGAAGGCTGGGATTCAAGCAGTATATTCCTTCCAAACGCTCCAGGTATGGAGTGAAGGTGTATAAGCTCTGTGACAGCGAGAGTGGGTATACTCAGGCCTTCCGGGTGTACGAGGGAAAGGATAGTAGCCTTGACCCTCCAGGTTGCCCAGAACACATGGGAACCAGTGGCAAGATTGTGTGGGACCTACTTTTTCCCCTGATGAACAAAGGGTACCACTTGTATGTTGATAATTTTTATACAAGTGTCCCTTTGTTCAAGCTGCTGTATTGTTTTGATACAGCAGCATGCGGTACTGTTCGCAAGAACCGCGTAGGTTTCCCAGCACAGCTTGTCCGCACCCGGTTAAAAAAGGGGGGAGACCTCAGCTCTGCGCCAAGAGGAGCTGTTGGCGGTCAAGTACAGAGACAAGAAGGATGTATACCTTCTATCCACCATCCACACTGAGAGGTCTGTGGAGGTCTCTGTACGTGGCAGAGCTGAGCGCATCAGGAAGCCAGTGTGCATCAAAGCCTATAACCGGCATATGGGTGGGGTTGATCTGGCAGATCAGCTGCTCCAGCCCTACCAGATTATGCGGAAGTCAAGGGCCTGGTACAAAAAGGTTGCAATTTACCTGATGCAAATTGCAACCCACAATGCCTTTTTGCTCTGCAAAAAGGCAAACCCCGGAGTGACGCTGTCCTTTTTACAGTTTCAGCTCCAGGTCATTTCGGGGCTTTTGTACCAGGATGCACCTGCTCCCCGGGCGGTGATGGGGGACAGAGTTGGGGCTACGCATTTTATTTATAACATCCCCCCTACTGAGGGCAAACAGAAACCCCAAAAAAGGTGCAGGGTGTGTTTCAAGAGGGGGCAGAGGAGAGACACAATCTTTTACTGCCCAGAATGCCCTGGACAACCCGGTCTGTGTCTTGGGGACTGTTTCAAGCTATATCACACTGTGCGTGATCTGTGATTTTTTTTCCTTTCTATTTTTTCTCACTCCAGTTAGTTAGTTCAGTTTAGTTTTTTTTTTCTTTTACTGCACCAGACTTTTACATTTTATTCTACATTTTTATGTTCTACAATTGGTGCTGTATTTTGCCAAAATCTTTGCACACCTATGCATGGGGGGCATGGGTGTACTCAGGAGACCTTGCAGAAAACAACCTGGAGAGTTTTCATGCAGTAACAAACAACAGTGTCTCCTAAATCACAGTCCAAATCTAATGTGGGCGTAAAAATCTGAAAATTGAAAAATTACACCACACACCTTCTCAAATGTTTTGGGCTAAAACCGTTGCATCCATGGCATCAAAGCACTCCATATGCAATACCTTGGGGTGTCAACATAACAAATATAAACAATTTTCTGGCAATAATTCAAACTGGGGTATGCGGTAGACCCAAAACCAAAGCTAGGCCTAGCTGAAGAAATAATCTCAATTTCAACTCCAATGAAAAAGTCATAAAAATTGTATTTGAACCTTCCCAAAATCCTGGCAAACCTATACATGGGGGGCATGGGTGTACTCAGGAGACCTTGCAGAAAACAACCTGGAGAGTTTTCATGCAGAAACAAACAACAGTGTCTCCTAAATCACAGTCCAAATCTAATGTGGGCGTAAAAATCTGAAAATTAAAAATTACACCACACACCTTCTCAAATGTTTTGGGCTAAAACCGTTGCATCCATGGCATCAAAGCACTCCATATGCAATACCTTTGGGTGTCAACATAACAAATATAAACAATTTTCTGGCAATAATTCAAACTGGGGTATGCGGTAGATCCAAAACCAAAGCTAGGCCTAGCTGAAGAAATAATCTCAATTTCAACTCCAATGACAAAGTCATAAAAATTGTATTTGAACCTTCCCAAAATCCTGGCAAACCTATACATGGGGGCATGGGTGTACTCAGGAGACCTTGCAGAAAACAACCTGGAGAGTTTTCATGCAGTAACAAACAACAGTGTCTCCTAAATCACAGTCCAAATCTAATGTGGGCGTAAAAATCTGAAAATTGAAAAATTACACCACACACCTTCTCAAATGTTTTGGGCTAAAACCGTTGCATCCATGGCATCAAAGCACTCCATATGCAATACCTTGGGGTGTCAACATAACAAATATAAACAATTTTCTGGCAATATTCAAACTGGGGTATGCGGTAGACCCAAAACCAAAGCTAGGCCTAGCTGAAGAAATAATCTCAATTTCAACTCCAATGACAAAGTCATAAAAATTGTATTTGAACCTTCCAAAATCCTGGCAAACCTATACATGGGGGGCATGGGTGTACTCAGGAGACCTTGCAGAAAACAACCTGGAGAGTTTTCATGCAGAAACAAACAACAGTGTCTCCTAAATCACAGTCCAAATCTAATGTGGGCGTAAAAATCTGAAAATTGAAAAATTACACCACACACCTTCTCAAATGTTTTGGGCTAAAACCGTTGCATCCATGGCATCAAAGCACTCCATATGCAATACCTTGGGGTGTCAACATAACAAATATAAACAATTTTCTGGCAATAATTCAAACTGGGGTATGCGGTAGACCCAAAACCAAAGCTAGGCCTAGCTGAAGAAATAATCTCAATTTCAACTCCAATGACAAAGTCATAAAAACTTGTATTTGAACCTTCCAAAATCCTGGCAAACCTATGCATGGGGGGCATGGGTGTACTCAGGAGACCTTGCAGAAAACAACCTGGAGAGTTTTCATGCAGTAACAAACAACAGTGTCTCCTAAATCACAGTCCAAATCTAATGTGGGCGTAAAAATCTGAAAATTGAAAAATTACACCACACACCTTCTCAAATGTTTTGGGCTAAAACCGTTGCATCCATGGCATCAAAGCACTCCATATGCAATACCTTGGGGTGTCACATAACAAATATAAACAATTTTCTGGCAATAATTCAAACTGGGGTATGCGGTAGACCAAAACCAAGCTAGGCCTAGCTGAAGAAATAATCTCATTTCAACTCCAATGACAAAGTCATAAAAATGTATTTGAACCTTCCCAAAATCCTGGCAACCTATGCATGGGGGGCATGGGTGTACTCAGGAGACCTTGCAGAAAACAACCTGGAGAGTTTTCATGCAGTAACAAACAACAGTGTCTCCTAAATCACAGTCCAAAACTGATGTGGGTGTGAAAATGAAAAATGACCAAACAGTATCCAATTTGTTTGGAGCAAACCGTTGCATCCATAGCATAAAAACACTCCATTTACAATACTTTGGGGTGTTAGCTTACCAAATATATGCACGTTCATAAAACTGGGGTATGTAAAAAGGCCCCTAAAAAGAAGCTAAGCAAAGAAGATACTGTATGTCAAATTAGAAAATTGACAAGCACATGTCAAAGATTGGCGTAGCACCCCAAAAACAACAGAACAAATCTATATATGGGTGGTATCACTTTACTCAGAAGATGTTGCTGAACATATTTTGGGGTGTTTTTTGGCAGTACCCATAACTGGATTTGACAATTCATGCCTAAAGTACAATGTGTGTGAAAAAATAACACAAAATGTGACTACCTGAAAGTTTGACATAGAGCTAGTGCATGGAAAGTGTTAAAATACAACTCTTTGAAGCACCCTAGGGTGTGCTTTCTAAAAATATATGGTTTGATGGGGGTAAATTACTTTGGCCGGCTTCAAAAATGTCCCAAATAGGACATGGGTGCATGATGACGAAATGTGAAAATTCCAAGTTGGAAAACTGAATTGCGCACCCCAAATAAGGCCTATTAGCCCCCAAATGACCCGACATACCTATACATGGGTGGTATCAATTTACTCAGAAGATGTTGCTGAACATATTTTGGGGTGTTTTTGGCAGTAACCCATAACTGGATTTGACAATTCATGCCTAAAGTACAATGTGTGTGAAAAAATAACACAAAAAGTGACTACCTGAAAGTTTGACATAGAGCTAGTGCATGGAAAGTGTTAAAATACAACTCTTTGAAGCACTAGGGTGTGCCCTTTCTAAAAATATATGGTTTGATGGGGGTAAATTACTTTGGCCGGCTTCAAAAATGTCCAAAAATAGGACATGGGTGCATGATGACGAAATGTGAAAATTCCAAGTTGGAAAACTGAAATGCGCACCCCCCAAATAAGGCCTATTAGCCCCCAAATGACCCGACATACCTATACATGGGTGGTATCAATTTACTCAGAAGATGTTGCTGAACATATTTTGGGGTGTTTTTTGGCAGTACTCCATAACTGGATTTGACAATTCATGCCTAAAGTACAATGTGTGTGAAAAAATAACCCAAAAAGTGACTACCTGAAAGTTTGACATACAGCTAGTGCATGGAAAGTGTTAACATACAACTCTTTGAAGCACCCTAGGGTGTGCCCTTTCTAAAAATATATGATTTGATGGGGGTAAATTACTTTGGCCGGCTTCAAAAATGTCCCAAATAGGACATGGGTGCATGATGACGAAATGTGAAAATTCCAAGTTGGAAAACTGAAATGTGCACCCCCCAAATAAGGCCTATTAGCCCCCAAATGACCCGACATACCTATACATGGGTGGTATCAATTTACTCAGAAGATGTTGCTGAACATATTTTGGGGTGTTTTTTGGCAGTATCCCATAACTGGATTTGACAATTCATGCCTAAAGTACAATGTGTGTGAAAAAATATCCCAAAAAGTGACTACCTGAAAGTTTGACATAGAGCTAGTGCATGGAAAGTGTTTAAATACAACTCTTTGAAGCACCCTAGGGTGTGCCCTTTCTAAAAATATATGGTTTGATGGGGGTAAATTACTTTGGCCGGCTTCAAAAATGTCCCAAATAGGACATGGGTGCATGATGACGAAATGTGAAAATTCCAAGTTGGAAAACTGAAATGTGCACCCCCCAAATAAGGCCTATTAGCCCCCAAATGACCCGACATACCTATACATGGTGTATCAATTTACTCAGAAGATGTTGCTGAACATATTTTGGGGTGTTTTTGGCAGTATCCATAACTGGTTTGACAATTCATGCCTAAAGTACAATGTGTGTGAAAAAATATCCCAAAAAGTGACTACCTGAAAGTTTGACATAGAGCTAGTGCATGGAAAGTGTTAAAATACAACTCTTTGAAGCACCCTAGGTGTGCCCTTTCTAAAAAATATGGTTTGATGGGGGTAAATTACTTTGGCCGGCTTCAAAAATGTCCCAAATAGGACATGGGTGCATGATGACGAAATGTGAAAATTCCAAGTTGGAAAACTGAAATGCGCACCCCCCAAATAAGGCCTATTAGCCCCCAAATGACCCGATATACCTATACATGGGTGGTATCAATTTACTCAGAAGATGTTGCTGAACATATTTTGGGGTGTTTTTTGGCAGTACTCCATAACTGGATTTGACAATTCATGCCTAAAGTACAATGTGTGTGAAAAAATAACCAAAAAGTGACTACCTGAAAGTTTGACATAGAGCTAGTGCATGGAAAGTGTTAACATACAACTCTTTGAAGCACCCTAGGGTGCCCTTTCTAAAAATATATGATTTGATAGGGGTAAATTACTTTGGCCGGCTTCAAAAATGTCCCAAATAGGACATGGGTGCATGATGACGAAATGTGAAAATTCCAAGTTGGAAAACTGAAATGTGCACCCCCAAATAAGGCCTATTAGCCCCCAAATGACCCGACATACCTATACATGGGTGGTATCAATTTACTCAGAAGATGTTGCTGAACATATTTTGGGGTGTTTTTTGGCAGTAACCCATAACTGGATTTGACAATTCATGCCTAAAGTACAAGTGTGTGAAAAAATAACCCAAAAAGTGACTACCTGAAAGTTTGACATAGAGCTAGTGCATGGAAGTGTTAAAATACAACTCTTTGAAGCACCCTAGGGTGTGCCCTTTCTAAAAATATATTGGGTTTGATGGGGGTAAATTACTTGGCCGGCTTCAAAAATGTCCCAAATAGGACATGGGTGCATGATGACGAAATGTGAAAATTCCAAGTTGGAAAACTGAAATGCGCACCCCCAAATAAGGCCTATTAGCCCCCAAATGACCCGACATACCTATACATGGGTGGTATCAATTACTCAGAAGATGTTGCTGAACATATTTTGGGGTTTGTTTTTTGGCAGTACTCCATAACTGGATTTGACAATTCATGCCTAAAGTACAATGTGTGTGAAAAAAACCCAAAAAGTGACTACCTGAAAGTTTGACATACAGCTAGTGCATGGAAAGTGTTAACATACAACTCTTTGAAGCACCCTAGGGTGTGCCCTTTCTAAAAATATATGATTTGATGGGGGTAAATTACTTTGGCCGGCTTCAAAAATGTCCCAAATAGGACATGGGTGCATGATGACGAAATGTGAAAATTCCAAGTTGGAAAACTGAAATGTGCACCCCCCAAATAAGGCCTATTAGCCCCCAAATGACCCGACATACCTATACATGGGTGGTATCAATTTACTCAGAAGATGTTGCTGAACATATTTTGGGGTGTTTTTTGGCAGTAACCCATAACTGGATTTGACAATTCATGCCTAAAGTACAATGTGTGTGAAAAAATATCCCAAAAAGTGACTACCTGAAAGTTTGACATAGAGCTAGTGCATGGAAAGTGTTAAAATACAACTCTTTGAAGCACCCTAGGGTGTGCCCTTTCTAAAAATATATGGTTTGATGGGGGTAAATTACTTTGGCCGGCTTCAAAAATGTCCCAAATAGGACATGGGTGCATGATGACGAAATGTGAAAATTCCAAGTTGGAAAACTGAAATGCGCAGCCCCCAAATAAGGCCTATTAGCCCCCAATTGACCCGATATACCTATACATGGGTGGTATCAATTTACTCAGAAGATGTTGCTGAACATATTTTGGGGTGTTTTTTGGCAGTACTCCATAACTGGATTTGACAATTCATGCCTAAAGTACAATGTGTGTGAAAAAATAACCCAAAAAGTGACTACCTGAAAGTTTGACATAGAGCTAGTGCATGGAAAGTGTTAACATACAACTCTTTGAAGCACCCTAGGGTGTGCCCTTTCTAAAAATATATGATTTGATAGGGGTAAATTACTTTGGCCGGCTTCAAAAATGTCCCAAATAGGACATGGGTGCATGATGACGAAATGTGAAAATCCCAAGTTGGAAAACTGAAATGTGCACCCCCCAAATAAGGCCTATTAGCCCCCAAATGACCCGACATACCTATACATGGGTGGTATCAATTTACTCAGAAGATGTTGCTGAACATATTTTGGGGTGTTTTTTGGCAGTAACCCATAACTGGATTTGACAATTCATGCCTAAAGTACAATGTGTGTGAAAAAATAACACAAAAAGTGACTACCTGAAAGTTTGACATAGAGCTAGTGCATGGAAAGTGTTAAAATACAACTCTTTGAAGCACCCTAGGGTGTGCCCTTTCTAAAAATATATGATTTGAATGGGGGTAAATTACTTTGGCCGGCTTCAAAAATGTCCCAAATAGGACATGGGTGCATGATGACGAAATGTGAAAATTCCAAGTTGGAAAACTGAAATGCGCACCCCCCAAATAAGGCCTATTAGCCCCCAAATGACCCGACATACCTATACATGGGTGGTATCAATTTACTCAGAAGATGTTGCTGAACATATTTTGGGGTGTTTTTTTGGCAGTAACCCATAACTGGATTTGACAATTCATGCCTAAAGTACAATGTGTGTGAAAAAATAACACAAAAAGTGACTACCTGAAAGTTTGACATAAAGCTAGTGCATGGAAAGTGTTAAAATACAACTCTTTGAAGCACCCTAGGGTGTGCCCTTTTTAAAAATATATGGTTTTATGTGGTAAATTACTTTGGCCGGCTTCAAAAATGTCCCAAATAGGACATGGGTGCATGATGACGAAATGTGAAAATTCCAAGTTGGAAAACTGAAATGTGCACCCCCAAATAAGGCCTTTTAGCCCCCAAATGACCCGACATACCTATACTTGGGTGGTATCAATTTACTCAGAAGATGTTGCTGAACATATTTTGGGGTGCTTTTTGGCAGTAAACCTTAAAGTTCACAGTACATGTATTCTTAAATTGCGTTCAAAAAAAAAAATCACCAAAAAATTTTTTTTCTCAAACTTTGGCATAGATTTGTGGTAAAATGGTTTGCATGGAAAGAGTCAAAATACCCCAAGTTTAATACCTTGATTTGTGTACTTTAAAAAAATATGTATATGTGGAGGGTTATTCAGGAATTAGTGACAGATATCAGTGTTACAATGTCACTATCACTAGTTTGAAAATAAACTCTTTGGAAATGGCAAAGTGCTACTTGCACTTATTGTTGCATAAAATAAGGAAAAAAGCGAGGAATATGTAAACATTGGGTATTGCTAAACTCAGTACTAAATTTAGAAACTACTAAGAAATTAATTTTTTTTGACGGTTGTTGATACATAAGAAATTTTGGGGGTCAAAGTTCGAAAAAGTGGTGTTTTTTCAATTTTTTTGTCATATTTCACAATATTTTTTATAGTAAATTATATGAAATGATGAAAAAAATGGTATCTTTATAAAGTCCATTTAGTGACGAGAAAAACAGTGTAAAATATGTGTGGGTTACATAAACGAGTAAGAGGAAAAAATGTGACGTAAACACTAAGAGCGCAGAAACGTAAAAACAGCAGCGGTCACTAACGGACGGATTTGTGTAAAACCGCCCGTCACTAAGGGTTAAATTACATTTTTATTGGATATTTCCAGACAGACAAGAAAAATATACATACATTCAAAAACCTTGGGGGAAGGAGGGAGGGGGGGAAAGAAGGGGGGAGGGGTTTGCAGCAGGAGGTATATAGCTCAAACATAGACTTTTACTAGAGACCGCATGCCTTATATATTTTGTGTACATCCCAAAGTTTCCATGGGTCCCATTTGGAGATTGTAATCCTTCCGCAATTGTTATCCTAGAATCAAAGCTACGGTGTTGTCCAAAAGGTCGGTCACCTGTTTGCAAGTGGGAACCAACATAGTTCTCCAATTTCGTGCGAGAAGTAGGGCGGTTGTAGAAATGAGGATAAATAACATCCGTAGCTGAGGTCGTGGAAGTTTAATCATGCCCAGTAATAAGACTTCAGGTGAGTGCGGAATCTGTGTACCCAATATTTCTGTCGCCAGTGACGAAATGTCTCTCCACAAAGGGGCTATCCGAGGGCAGTACCACCATATGTGGCTCATAGATCCAGTCTCCAGGGAACACCTCCAGCAGAGATCCGAATGTTGTGGAGCAAATCGCTTGATCTTGTCCAGAGTGAGGTACCACCGGTATAGTATTTTTCTTTGAGTCTCTATCAGAGTAACACATCTAGTCGCCCCCACAGCGAACATGAAGGCAGATGCCCATTGTGTAGGTGTAAATTTTTGACCAAGTTCTTTTTCCCAGGTGTTTTGGAAAGACCAGACCACAGTCCGTGTTGGCGTGTTAAGTACTCTATAAAATAACGAAATCGGTCTAGCGGTTGCAAGAGGGTCTAAGCAAAAAAGTTCAGTTTCAGACAACAATGACAAAATAGCTCTCAACTTAGATAATACCGATTGTGACCTAAAATAGGATTGTAATTGTAGATAAGACAAAAACATTGTTTGTGGTACTTTAAATTTGGTGCATATAGTCTCGAAAGGAAGAATGGCGGCCGTGTCAAAGAAATGGTGGAGATTCGTAATTCCATATTGTAGCCATTGACGGCATCTCCCTTGTGGGAGAATGTAGCGGAGTGCTTCCACTGGCATCGCCATGGAGATGGGGTGATGGTTCGTAATAAGGGGGAAAATTTGATCCCAAATATACAGGTGCAGAGACGTGGTAGCCAACGGCGACTGGAACCGCGGTCTGTCCTTTGGAGGGACCCATAACACTTTGGCCAAGTCATGTCCATCCATGTATGTTGCCTCAATGGTGAGCCATTGTGGCGCGTAGGACGGCTATGAAACACCTCTGACAAGGAGGCAAGGCATGATGCCCAGAAATAATGTTGGATATGTATCATGTTCAATACCCCGTCTCTTTGTCTGTAGCATAACAGTCTGCGCGCTATTCGCGCGTCTCTTATTATTCCATACATAAGACACCAATATAGACTGCAACGTAACTAGAAATGACCTAGGTAGTTTAAGCAGTAGAGCTCGAAACACATAAAGTAATTTCGGTAAGATCACCATCTTTGCTGCCGCCATCCTTCCCATCCATGAGACTTCCCTCGATCTCCACAGATGTATTAGTGACCTAGTCTCAGAAAGAATGCGTTCATAGTTGTGTTTATATAGACCGTCTGGATGTCCCGTGATTCTAAGTCCCAAATATACTAAATATGTTTTGCGCCATTCAAAATTATAATGCATTTTAAGATTGTCTAGTGATTGATGTGGAATATTAAGTGGGAGGGCTTGTGTTTTAAGCAAGTTCACTAAGTGGTATGAGACTCTACTGTACACTTCCAGCTCCCCATAAAGGGCGGATAGGGAAGCCTCCGGTTCTGTCAAGGTCAGAAGAATATCGTCAGCATACAGATGTATTTTATGAATCGTCGGACCAACGGCGATGCCTCTAATATCATCATTTTGCCGTATAGCCTGAGCAAGTGGCTCCAACACTAAGGCGTACAAAAGGGGAGAGAGGGGCATCCCTGTCTTGTGCCATTCGTTATCCTAAATTCCTCGAGAGGAATCCCGAGTTAACAACTCTAGCGGAAGGGGAATCATATAGGGCCTGAATTGCAGCTAATACTGGAGGTGGAAAACCAAACTTTTGAAGAACCACACGAAGGAACAACCAACTCACCCTATCGAACGCCTTCTCAGCGTCTAAGGACAGGACCAGGCACGGCTGTCCCAATCGTCTTAACACCTCCATCAGATTGATCAATTTTTTTGTACTGTCTGGGCCTTGTCGGCCTGAAATAAATCCTACCTGGTCCTGTCCTATCAATGAGGGCAGAAAACGCTGCAGTCTATTCGCCAGTATCTTACTGTAAATCTTTATATCCACATTAAGCAACGATATAGGACGAAGGTTACGACAGATGTCAGGGGTCTTGCCCGGTTTAGGGAGTGTGATAATATGAGCTCGTAACATGTCTGGTGGAAAAGAACCTTGCTCTCTTGCATCCTCAAAAACTTTACTTAAGTGTGTGAAGAGTTGGGGAGAGAAAGTCAGATAGTATAAACCCGTCAATCCATCTGGACCTGGGGCCTTCCGTTTCGGTAAAGCTTTAATTACTTCAGAAAGCTCATCTTGGGTGATGGGAGAGGCCAATTTATTCGCTTGTGTAGCCGATAATTTTGGAGGTTGATATTGCGTAGATAAGCGTCAATAGTATCGGACGTGGGATGAACATTAGTGTCATCCACCTCCAGATTGTACAATTTTTCGTAGTAACTCGCAAATTCATTTGCCATTGCCATCGGATTGTAAATAATTCCACCATCCGTTTTAAGAGGTGAGATCCCAACGTTTGAAGGGGAGGGTTTAAGTCTGCGGGCTAGGAGTTTTTTCCGGTTTATTTTGAAACGCATAAAATTTGGCACGCATTCTATTCACGGCTATGCGATATTTATCAGCCTCTAAATCCGTCAGGGAACGTAGCGCCGCGTCTAATTCGTCTGCTAATTCTGGAGTCGGAGATGCTTTGTTACGTGTGTCTATGTCATTTATATTTCGTAATATAGTTACACGTTGCGTCATGTATAATTTCTTAAGTCTAGCCCCCCATTGGATACACGTCCCCCGAACCACCGTCTTATGGGCTTGCCAAATTGTAAATGGGCTCATTTCAGGGGACACATTTTCTTTAAAATAATTAATTAATGTTTCCTGAATCGCTGTCAGCGCCGGTTCATGTTTAAGTAAATGTTCCCCAAATCTCCAGGGTGATCCAGTGTACGATTTATAGTCATCTTGTAACACAATAGTCTTCGGGGAATGGTCAGACCACGTAAAAGGGAGTATATTGCAGTCAGTAATGCGTGGAAGTAGGTTGGTTGGAATTAGAAAGTAATCAATGCGTGAATAACTATTATGCACCCCTGAACGAAAAGTATAATCCCTCTCTGTGGGATGAAACACTCGCCAAGCGTCATACAGTTGGTGTTGTCTGAGAAGGGAATGAAGTTTGTGTGTCTGCTGTCTCGAATGGGTCCCTGAGGGATGCGATCGGTCTTTAATTGGATCCAAACAAACGTTAAAGTCTCCACACATTATTAAGTCACCTGAAAGTACATCTGTAATTTTATTCATTAGATGTGTCATGAATTGAGTTTGGGAACTATTAGGAGCATAAGCTGACACAAGCGTATAAAGTCTACCGTCAATAGTGCACACTAATATAATATATCTGCCTCTGGGATCAGTAACAATACGATGAGTTTGCAGCGCAACCCTATTATGAATCAGTATTGTCACCCCTCTAGATTTAGCTCTATAGGTGGAATGAAATTGAGTGCGATATTGTGGTGCATAAAGTTTTGGGTGGTCTAGTCTTCGAAAGTGTGTCTCCTGGAGGCATACAATATCAGCGTCGTAGGTGCGTATATCCCTGTATAAAGAATGCCTTTTAACGGGCAGGTTTAGGCCCTTTACATTATAGGTAACTACTTTCATAAAATTCTATACAAACATTGCCATTTATATTCATGTACGTTGCCTCTGTATATCCATCTATTAGCAAAGTATGATAGGGGCTGCATCCCCCTAGGATTAAAGAATGGGAGGAAGGGAGGGTTAGAAATAAAAAAAGAACAAATAAGCAAATAAACAAGTTATAAACATTAACAAAACAGAGTGCATTCAGGAACGCCATACTCTCCATCGGGAATTCCCTACAGTGGGAGGTTCCCGTACCCTTATACAAAAAGGGGGAGAAACAGGAGAGCAAAATAAAAAATTAAACCAAAAGATGGGGGGGCCCATCTGCAACCAGCAGCGAAACGACAGTTGGCTGAAATAAAGACAGCAACATTACCCAACTGATATCGTGGAGCAATCCAATTCAAATGGGACTGCTCTGTTTCGGAGGAACCAGGTGGGGGCGACTTTGCGTTCGGAAGTCCCAAAAAACAAAAATGTACCATTCAGCGAACACGCCATTCAGGCAGCAATTTTGGCACTTGTGACAGTCGCTCTTGGACATCGGGTTCTATTTGTAATCCCCAGGATTCCAGAGTTGTTCGACCTTCCTCTGTCGAGTTGAACACTGTAGTTGTGCTGTCTCGAGAACAACCAGCTTGGTGGGGAAGCCCCAGCGGTATAAAATTCCAGCCGAGCGTAGTGTAGTTGTGATAGGCCGAAACAATCTACGCTGTTGCAGGGTTGCTTTCGAAAAATCAGGATATACAGCAAGGTGACCATATTGGGATCCCAAGACATCCGGTTTACGTAGTGCATGTAATATATCCTCTCGCGGCTTGTAATAGTGTAATTTCAATATTACATCCCTGGGTGCTTTCTGGGGTGCCGATGGCGGTTTCGGCAATCTGTGGATCCTATCCATGAGTATCGTTTCCGGAGTGACCCCAGGGAGCAAAAATTAAAAAAAAATCCGCTACATATGTCCCGGATCTCGGGGGTGTATTGACTCTGGGACCCCTCTGATTTTTAAATTGTTTCGGCGGGACCTGTCTTCAAGATCCGCTACTTTATTGAGACATTGCTGTAACTTAGCTTCAAGCGTCTCCACCACACCAGCCATATCATTATGCGCTGTCGCCATCTCGGACATTTTACCCTCCAGATGAGAGGTTCGCTCACCAATATCCTGAATGTCTTTCCTTATGTCCGCAGACACCGTGTCTAAGCGCGTTGTTAATGTCTCTGAGAAGTCTTTAAACAGCGTCTCCATCCGGAAGGTGAATGTGGCCAAGTCAACCTCTGAGTACGTAATCGTTTTCACAGGGGAATGAGGTGTAGATCCGCCGCCATCTTGAGGATCCGCATCCTCGCGGCGTTTGGTAGGCCGGGGAGTAAAAAAACTCCTGTTTCCCTGCGGTTTTCTTAGTTTTAGCGGTAGCCATCCCGATGACTTCAAGTTCCCAGTATGTGTAGCAAGTTTTGGGGTCTGTATGAGTGCGATGTCCGCTTTAAATCGCTTGCTGGAGCAGGAGCTGAATTAAAGCACGTCCACCATGCTCGGCAGTCGGCCACGCCCCTCGTGAAGGCAGAATTTAAGGGAGATCAGAGTAAAAGATTCTTTGGCACACCCAAATGGGGCACCTTCTCATGTCTCAATTGCTCCTGTTGCAGCGCCATTATCCGTGGAGACTCCTTTGTCCATCCCCACTCAGGACATAAACATAAAGTACGAGGGTACTACACGTGCAATTCCACACATGTAGTATACCTACTAAAATGCCCCTGTGGGTTAATATATGTAGGAGAGACCACCCAAAAAATAAAGAATCGTATTTTAAAACATAAATCTGATATCAGGACCAAAAAGGCGGAGCTTCCAGTACCATGCCACTTTGTGGAATTCGGTCATGACGTTTCACAGCTGAGATTTCAGGTAGTGGAAGGTATCCCTAAATTTACAAGAGGGGGGGAAAGAGAGAAAATCCTGAAAAGGAAAGAACTTTATTGGATTTACCATTTAAATGCGATGTCCCCCCAAAGGGTTAAATAGAGAGGCGGATTATGCACCCTTTCTATAATGCAGGTCACAAAAATTGGGGATTATGAGATCCTGCTTCGTCGTAGCTATTTAGGTCTCCAATGGTGGGAATGGGTTAACTTAAGTGTTATGTGAATAATTAAGCAGATTTTGCATTTAATAAATTGAACTGATAAGTGTTTTAATAAATCTACAATTGACACCATTGAAGACATGGCAGCAACATTGGTTTTAATGGCAATGTTTGTGCTGTGGACACAATTATTGCAAACAGGTGTTACAATGAGGAATCTGTGTATAACACCGCTGTTTTTAATGATGTTAATTACCTATGATGTATTTAAGAAGGTGTAGAGATATGTTTAGTAGACTTGACAAAGACCTGGTTGCAGGTCGAAATGTTGTTCTGCTATGTTGATGGAATAAAGCCAGAATTTATTGCCATATGCTGGAGTATTTTTCTTGATATTGTGCTACGTCCTTGGAGTGAGGACTTTCCAGCCGCACCTCAAAGGTGGGTGGCAGCAACCTGAACTGAACTTTATCTAATTCATACACAACCAACATATACAAACCCTCCCCATGTCTGCATTTGAGAGGCTAGAATAGACAAGGACAAACCATTGACTTGCCAAGGGTGTGGGTTATGGGGACAGGGAGCGGGTCGGCCAACAAGTTGCCCACCTCCTCTGATTTCATTTTAAAGCAATGCAACCACAAACTTTACTTGCGACGACATGAACTGAAACAAATCACACAAATGATATCCTCAGGATAAACGCTCCAACCAACCCCAGAAGATTATAGAAAAAATGTGCCGGAATTAAAGCTATCCATAGAAGATCTGATAATCTCTATGTATGACACAGTAATACAAGCTGCTATAAACTCTAGACTTTAAATCCCAAAAATGCAACCCACAACCTAACAACATGTCATGATCCTAGCCGTCGGTGCCTTAAAGAGGCGCATACTATTGCTGCAACTTGAGTATCACAAGAAAGGTGCTGCCCTGTCTTCCTTTGCTTCAGGAAACATGTGACTAATTGAGCCCTGACTGCCCCTACTAAAAAAACACATGTCCATGCAGTCAGTGCTCATTCATTGAAGCCCTATTGCCGACACACACGTCCGTCCTATGTGCTGCAACTACAAACCTGATTATCTGCTTCCCCAACCTTCTATATTTATTCCCCTGGTTCCTCGCTCCCTCCAAGTTTCCAAGATCCTCAAGTTCTCTTTATCCTATACTCCTTCGTGTATCCTCCATCCCAATCGTGATCAGTATTATTCCTGCTTTGCTTTCAGCCATACCCTGGTTTCTACATCTACAGCCTGAAATACCTCCACTGGCAATGAAACTGCACTTTGGCCGCAACGAACATCCTGGCCGGTTCCCAGCCGGTACCAGAATCTGTCACAACATCATATGAGTGTAGCGCATTGTATAACTCCACTTGCAGCAGAGCTTATAGTAGTGTCCTCCACCTCTTTGTTACCTGACATAGGGCCTTATCACCTAATCATCATAAGTGAGTGTTAGCGCTAGGTTAATTGAGGTGATAGCATAACTTTACGCTCATATCACCTCCCAGTCGCTAACAGGTTAAAAACATCTGTTAGCGCATTGGTATTAGCGCTTTTTAGCTCTAGGTTCTGGATCAACAAGGAAAATAAACTGCAGAAAAAGACTTTATGAATCTGATTTCTGAGCCTTTCCATGGCCAAGTCTCTGAGTTTGAGTCTCAGAAGATCTATAACCGTAGCGTTGTGTAAAACGTTCAATCTATCAAATGTGAGAAGGTTTGTTTTATAATATACAGTGATAACACAAATATACAATTGTCATATAATTCCTTTCCAGCTGCTCCCCAGATCACGATCACTGAGAGACTCGTGATTATAAACCGGCAGAGTATCCTGAGAGCCGCCATCACCGGATTCTACCCGGGGGATATTAATGTTAAATGGTTCAGAGGTGGAGAAACCCTAAATAATTACACAGTATCCACACCTCAGAGGAACCCAGATGGCACACACAGCATGACCAGCACCGTGACCATAATACCCACTGAGGAGGACAGAAACCGGAGCTTCTCTTGCAGGGTCCAACATGAGTCTCTCTCCAGACCCCTCCATGAAGACTTCTACTTGATTTATGGAGGTAATTAATGTCATTTCCAAATCTCCGCTGAAACTATTGTACAAAAAGATTTCAATAAGATGTTTTTAACAGGTTGTTCTATTACGAATTATTTTGTGCGCTTTTGGCCAAGAAAATCGAAATAATAGACTTTTATGACTTGTATTCCAGCTGTTCCCAGCTCTGAGATCACTTCTGGTACCTTTTATCTGAACAAGGAGGAGGAGGTGATTTGCCACGTGTGGGGATTTTACCCAGAATCCATCACTGTGAGCTGGTTCCTGAACGGCACCTTAGTGGAGTCCATAGAGACACAACTGATCAATAGCTCGGCCGTGGAGTCCATCTACCAGTTCACCCCAACAGAGAAGAACCAGGGCCTGGAGCTTTCCTGCGAGGTGGAACATGACACTCTCTCCCATCCTCTCGTTAGGAAACTGCTGGTGGAAGGAAAAGGTCAGACACGAATACTGCAAGTATAGAACATCTAAACTGACTTTTTTTCAAATTTTCTCAAAACTCTGGTTTATCACAATAAATCTCTGGTTACCTTTAATCCCACTCGTCTTGTGCCATAGAGTACGGTTAGTGCAGTGGAGCAAATGGACTGGTCCTCAGGAGGCAGAATAGCTGGATAATGCCCAGATCCCTAATTAGAATGTTCCCAACCAGTGATGATGCTATAGGGGAACCTAGAACCTCTGTTATGCAATAACATATGGTAAGAGCTTGTGTGAAGCCTTCTAAGTGAAGCCTTCAAAGTGAGCACTTAGAGATCTTCTGGTGATCTTCTGGTGAGGGATTTGATTTTTGTTTCAGACAGATCTTTTCTATTCATTTTAAGGTTTTAAGTTAGGTCTGGTGTGTAAATTAGGCTAGGCTGGTGACTCATTCCTCTTAGTGATTAGCATAGAATTGGAATCAATTGGGTGCTATTTGCTAAGGTGGTTAAACTTGTCCACGCCTTGCTGGGGGAGGTGTTCTTAGGTGACTATATAAAGCCTGGGGAATATTAGCTTGTCTAATAAGAGCTTGTGTGACGCCTTCAAAGTGAGCACTTAGAGATCTTCTGGAGATACTCTGGAGTAGTCTGAGGTTAGACAGGAGGTAGAAAACCTACAAAAAGGTAAGATTTGTTGGTTTAAATCCATTCTTTTTATAATGGCAGGCTTGGTCCAGTGTAAGAGCTGTCATGCATTTGTTTTTAGATCCAATTTTTGGAGGTTTGGAGTGTGCCTGATATGTAGGCAGCTCTCTTTATTGCAGCAGGAAATTGCCGGTTTGAAGTCTGAGATTTGTAAATTATCTGTTAGACAAACTCAGGCTATGGCTATGACTGTTACAAAGCCACTGCCACAGAGGCCTCCTAGGAGCGGCAGATGGACTACTGTAGGATCCGGTAGACTTAGAGTTGTGGATAGAAAACACTTCTTAATTCTTTTGAGGCACTTTCAGAGTGTAGTGGTGAGACGGAAGTAGGCTCAGACACCATAGTTGAGGAACCACCATCCCCTATGCCTAAGGTATGCAGGACTGCAACCAAGAACAAAAAGGAAAAGGTGGGACATGATAGAAGGCAATTGTTGCTGGGTGATTCTATCATAAGAGGTGTTGAGCTGGAGAGTAGTGGTTTGGTGAGATGTCTTCCTGGGGCTACTGCTCGTAGAGACAAGAGACGTATTCTCAATATTGTCAAACAGGCAAAGCAGCAAGGGGAAGTGGACGTTCTAGTCCATCTAGGGACAAATGACTTGGCTAGCAATGAGGTTTCTGAGATTAAGGAAGATTTTTGTGTTTTTGGAGGTGGAATACAGCAGATTGCGTCCACTGTGTCATTCTCTGAAGTTTTGCCTGTGCATAACATTCAGGATAGGCAGATGCGCAATAGGGAATTTAATTTGTGGCTTCGGGAATGGTGTCGGGAGCAAGGATTTGGCTTTGTGTCCCATGATAGCTCTAATTGGAGCAGAAAGGAACTGTATAAAAAAGATGGTTTGCATCTTACTCATAGGGGAACATATGTTCTCAGTGAGAAGTTCAAAGGTTTCACAAAGAAATATTTAAACTAGGAGGGGGACAAAAGGGTAAAAAACAATCTGCCTGATTGTCCCCCAAATCTAAATCGGAGGGTGCAAGCAACATGCGGGGAAAAAAATTACAAGCTCAGAGTCGTGTCTATAAATGCTCGCAGTTTAGTCAATAAAATCAATGAACTGGAGGCAATGATGGCAGCTGAAAAAGTAGATTTAGTGGCGGTTACTGAGACATGGTTCAGTGAGAAAAATAACTGGGACATAACAATACCGGGGTACTCTTTATATAGAAAAGACAGAGAAGGTAGGAAAGGAGGAGGAGTGGCCCTGTATGTGAAAAACAACATAAAAACGAACCAAATGAAAGTGAGCGAGGTTAACATAGAGTCAGTTTGGGTTACGCTAACATTTGGCAATCATACAGTAGCTCGTGTAGGTGTGATCTATAGACCCCCTGGACAAGTAGAAGAGCTAGATAATCTGCTTTTTGAGGAAATAGCCAAAATGGCAATGAAGGGGAAGTTATTATCATGGGGGACTTTAATCTTCCTGATGTGAACTGGAAAACCAAACCAGCTGGGTGCACCAGGAGTACAAATATTCTAAACTCCCTACTGGGATTATCTCTAACACAAGTAGTTGAGGAGCTGACCCGTAAAGAGGCCATATTGGATTTAATACTCACAAATGGAGGTTTGGTATCGGACGTTGTTGTAGGTGAAAATTTGGGATCTAGTGATCACCAGTCAGTGTGGTTTAATATAAGAACAGGGATGGAGCCGCACCACACAAAAACAAAAGTTTTAGACTTTAAAAAAACTGATTTTTCTAAAATGAGATTTTGTGTGAAGGAGTCATTATCAGACTGGAGGAGTTTAAAGGGAGTCCAGGAGAAATGGGATTATTTAAAGGAAGCATTATTGAAGGCCACAGGCAATTGCATTCGGCTTGTTAGCAAAAACAAAAAAGGGAAGAAACCACTGGGGTACTCTGCAGAAGTGGCCAAAATAGTGAAGAACAAAAAGACAGCATTCAATAATTATAAAAAAACTCAGAGTGAAGAAGATAGGCAAAACTATAAGATTAGGCAGAAAGAGACAAAGCAATTTATAAGAGCTTCCAAAGCACACGCAGAAGAGAAAATAGCTCAGTCAGTAAAAAAGGGGACAAAACATTTTTTAGATACATAAACGAGAAAAGAAAAGTAAAACAAGGGTTAGTTAGATTAAAAACAAAGGAAGGAAGGTATGTAGAAGAGGATAAAAGTCTCGCTGACTGCCTCAATGAATATTTTTGTTCAGTCTTTGCAGAAGAAAAGGAAGGAAAGGGACCTCAGTTAGGAGGAAACACTAACGAGACATTTACATATCAGTTTACAGAGGAGGAGGTTATACAGCAGCTGTCTAAAGTAAAGACAAATAAGTCAATGGGGCCTGATGGGATCCACCCTAAATTATTAAAAGAGCTCAGTGATGTAATAGCAAAACCGTTAACAGATTTATTTAACCAATCCTTGCTAACGGGAGTCGTCCCAGAAGACTGGAAATTAGCAAATGTTGTGCCCATTCACAAGAAGGGTAGTAGGGAGGAATAGGGGAACTATAGGCCAGTTAGTCTTACGTCAGTAGTGGGGGAATTAATGGAAACCATGTTAAAGGAAAGGATTGTTGAACATCTAAAAACACATAGATTACAGGATCAGAAACAACATGCGTTTACCTCAGGGAGATCATGACAAACTAATCTTATTGATTTTTTTGATAAGGTAACAAAAATAATAGACACAGGTGGTGCAGTAGACATTGCTTATTTAGATTTCAGTAAGGCTTTTGATACTGTTCCGCATAGAAGGCTTATCAATAAATTGCAATCTTTGAGTTTGGATTCCAATATTGTTGAATGGATTAGGCAGTGGCTGAGTGACAGGCAACAGAGGGTTGTGGTAAATGGAGTTTATTCGGCGCAAGGTCTTGTTACCAGTGGGGTACCTCAGGGGTCAGTACTTGGACCCATTCTATTTAATAGTTTTATTAGTGATATTGCAGAAGGTATTAATGGAAAAGTATGTCTTTTTGCTGATGACACAAAGATTTGCAACAGGGTTGACGTTCCTGGAGGGATCAGCCAAATGACAAATGATTTAGGTAAACTAAAAAAATGGTCGGAGTTGTGGCAATTGAGTTTTAATGTGGATAAGTGCAAGATAATGCACCTGGGACGTAAAAACCCAAGGGCTGAATATAGAATATTTGATACATCTGAGGAAAGGGATTTAGGGGTTATTATTTCAGAGGATCTAAGGGTAAGTAGTCAATGTAATAGAGCAGCAGGAAATGCTGGCAGAATGCTTGGTTGTGCAGGGCGAGGTATTAGCAGTAGGAAAAGGGAAGTGCTCATGCCACTGTACAGAGCACTGGTGAGACCTCACTTGGAGTACTGTGTGCAGTACTGGAGACCGTATCTCCAGAAGGATATAGACATCTTAGAGAGAGTTCAGAGAAGGGCTACTAAAATGGTGTACGGCTTGAAGGAGAAAAGTTACCAGGAAAGGCTTAATGATCTTAACATGTACAGCTTGGAAAAAAGACGAGACAGAGGAGATATGATAGAAACATTTAAATACGTAAAGGGAATCCACAAGGTAGAGGAAGGGAGTATATTTAAAAGGAAACAAAGTAGCAAAACAAGAGGACATAGTCTTAGATTAGAGGGGCAAAGGTTTAAAAGTAACATCAGGAAGCATTATTTTACTGAGAGGGTGGTGGATACATGGAACAGCCTTCCAGTTGAAGTGGTTGAGGCCAAAACAGTAATTGAATTTAAGCAGGCATGGGATAGGCATAAGTATCCATGTAATTGGGCAGACTAGATGGTCCGAAATGTTCTTATCTGCCAACATTTTTCTATGTTTCTATGTTTCTATTATTATTGTTAATATTTTGCTCCACATTAGCTCATTCTCTGCTTATCAGTGATGGAAAATGAAGTGCTGTTTGTATTTTCTCTTTATTCTCGTTTCCTTCCAGATCTGTCAGTCAAACACAGGGTGGCAGTTGGAGGAGCCTCATTTGTGACCGTGCTGCTGGCGGCAGGTGCCATTTTCCTTGTCTACTTCCATAGGCGCAAGAAGAGAAGTAAGCTGGTTATCATTCACATTATTTTTCTGTTGATCAATTATTTCTTCAATGATCATCTGTTTCTAAATCCTGGGACACAGGGCCAGATTTTTAAGAAGGCAGGATAGGCATGTGCCGACAAGCACCTGCCACAAGGGAGCGCCTTGCTCTGATTTAAATAAAGAAGATACAAAAGAAATTAAAAATTATGAGAAACAGCTTTTCATTTGTTTTTTAAATGTTAGTTTTTTTTTTTATTTTTGCCAATACAAAATTTGAAAAAAATAGTTTTGGCACTTTTTTGGGGGGGGGGGTTAGGAGCACACCACATATCCTGTGCCTACAGGCTCCTGAGGTGTAAATACAGCCCTGCTGGGACACTTCACTTTTACAAACTCTGCTGCTTTCCCTACAATTCACTCTGAGAAAGAGAAGAGACCCGTATCATCCAAACTCTGAAACAGCATGGCAAATGTTCAGTAGAATGCCGAAAAACCCTAAAATGTATGTATTCAGATGTATGTCCACTTGTCCAGAGACATAGGGGGCCAGATCACATCCAGACGCTATGCACAGTGCTCGAGCCGTATAACCTCATGGTTTAAGTGCGGTGCTCAAGTTTACAACATCCTGTTACTGAGACGCAAAGTCAGCTTGCATCTTGAATGTAGCAGCTGTTTACTGTACATTAACATCTCCTAAACATTATATGGGAGACATTAAAGTGCCCCCAGCAGAGGAAGAACAAGCTTTTCCAACCAGCTCGTTCTACAGCTACAACTAACATTATTCTGAAAAAGAAAACTTTTGTCACAGGCCGGTGTTAAGTGATTGTGCAGAAGCGAAATCACTTAACACAGAAATTTGACCCCACCAAAAAAATCCAATACTCACCTCAGATCCTTCGGTGCAGAGAGCAGCGCAATCCGTCGCTTCCTCGCTCTGTGGGCAGAGGGACAAATAGTTTCCAGAGTTCCTCCGCATATCCTCCAGTCGCTCCAGTCAGATGTCCCTTGTGTGAGTAAGTTTGCTGGTGTTATCACTCTGCGACTCATAAATATCACGGCTCGAGCTGCTGGCAAAGCAATCAGTCATAATACGGACTTTAAAGGCGATCCACGAATGGAAAACGGGAGACGCAAGTGTTTTCCAATATGCATCTTACCATAAGCGTCTCAGCGTCTCAGTCAGCATCCGGCCCAAGGTGTTATCAGGAGAGGGAGGTAATATCCCCTTGCGCCAGCATACAGGGCTCATCCAATCAGAAAGTTGCAGCAAAAAACTAAGCTTAAAAAAGCTGCAAGAATAAAAATGTTGAGTTAAAAATGCAGAATATAAAGTGCAGGGTATTGAAACATTAGCACTATTATTGATGAATAGACTTCAGTGGACCCTTTGTTTAAATGTTTTTTTAAAAGAAAATGTAAGGTTAGGGTTAATTATAGTTTTAGGGTTTGAAATCGAAACAATATCTGACCTAATATCTGTTAAATATCACCTTCACTGCCCTGAAAGCACTGATTCCCACTGTTTATGCTGGGATATTGGGTTCCTTTTTGTTATACATGGAGCTAAATGCCGTTGCATAATATTCCATTCCTAGATATTAAGGTGCTCCCGCTGCTGGTGAAACACATAGGTACAATGCAGGAGCCCCCACAACACACCAGCCCAACCCGCCTGGAAACACTACCTGACAAAGCAAGAGGGATCACACATTTAGATAATGTTTCTCATTCATGGCCTTAGACACAACATTGCAACACTGGATAAGGCTGGCCGCTCACTGGGTTTATTACGGACGAACGACTTGGTTGCCAGACTTCCGACAACTTATTTTAAGACTTGGGTCGTCCACTGCAAACAACTATGGGCGACCCTGGAAGACCATCGGATAGACCGCTGAACGCTGCCAAAGACCGCTGGACTGCAGGAAAAAATAAACCGTAACTCTGCTATTCTTCTAATAGGTTGAGTTTAAACCATGAAAAATACATGAAAATGTGTCTAAATAATGAAAAGCTCCTTTAAAAAAGAATAAAAAGGTCTGCTACAGAATCAAAAAGCCTCCTTTTAAAAAAATTGGGAATCCAAAATTTCATCAAACAAATACCAAAAATACATAAATAAAAAGACTTTTTTTCTGGAAATGAAAAGGATAAACGGTTGAATAATATTTAAAAAAAATAATTCCATTGAATGTTGTGGGATTTGGCTGTTTAAACCTGTCGAACTAAATCACTGAAAATCAAAACATTTCACCAACATTTCAGTGCAGTTCGGCGTTCTGTGAATAGATTAACCATTACTTGCCACCAAAGACTGACGATATGTGGCGAACTGCAGCGTATGTCAACTCCATCTTTTTTTCAAATGGGAAAGGTCTCTAGTCTGATGTAGTCGTCTGAAGTTGTCCAATGGAAGTCGGAGGCAGTGGAAGTTGCTTGAATCTCCTCAGTGTTGCAGGATTAGTCGTACAACTACGTCTGACTTATTAGTCAGACAAATAAGGACCCAGTGGACGGCCAGCCGAACTTTGCGACTCAAATACCTTAAGAAGTACATTCCACATGATGCCTAGCCAACCTTAAGGAAGACTCAGGGAAGATATAGCTCAGGTACATGGGGTGCTAAGGTCAGCCACCCGTGTAATAGTGGAGTTGGGGCGATTCGGACATCTGGTCTGTACAGAGAAGATTGTGATGACCAGTAGTGTTTCATTAAGATGTTGAAAGTGTTGATTATCATCAAAGCTGGTAACAATTGTAATCATATGGACCTGCAAGAATAATAATGCTTATTGATATTTTTATTGGAGATTAAACACATTGATCCTTTTTCTTAATACACAGAGATTCCAAGGGTGCGGGAAATCACTCGCTGTGGTGACGGTACGTTCAGTTTGGATGTAGATCACTTCCGCCCTAAAGACATCTCCTTTTCCTGGCATCTCATCCAGCCGCCATCCAGTACAGAGAAACAGCAGCTGGAATCTACACTTATCATGAGCGAGAACCAGGATGGGACGTTCAATGCCACCAGCACGTGTGACAACCTGCGCGGGAAAGTAACTGTGACCCAGCCGTACACTATACAAGCCGCGGTAATGCACCGCAGACTTAAACAGCCAGTGTGTAAGGAATGGACGTCTGATCCACAGGATGGCTATAAACGTAAGTGTCTAATGAGGACATTACGGATTGATATTGTTACATTATAGATTAGACATATGGAATTCTGTTCGGATTATTCTGAATTCCAAATTGCTGATATTATAACTGACTTGCTCGAAGAAAAAATCCTGAATTGATCCGAACAGACTCAATTACATCCGAGAATAATAGGATATATTCAGATTATTTGGGAATGTTCCACAGTTTTATTGACGTCTATGTGTCATTTTGTGCCTCATATTTGGGAGCATATGCCCTTTCTGTGAGTCATATTGGAGCGTATGTTTCACTCTGGGCATGATTTTTGGAAAATATACTTCATTCTGTGCATCATTTTTGCAGCATATGTTTCATTCTGTGCATCATTTTTTCGAGCGCACGCTTCATTCTATGCATTATATGCTTCATTCTGTGCCTTATTATGGAGCATATGTGTTACGTTTGGCACCGGCTGAACACTGGTGAGCTGGATACATAACCCGACGTGCAGTAAAGGAAGTACACAGACATACTTAAAATGAGTAACTAGCTTTAGGATCATATAGTCCTAACGCTAATTACTCACAGCGTCAGTAACTAACAGGTTTGCTACAGTTTAGCAGCTTGAACCCCTCGTCCAAATCAAATACTCACCTCTCATCCTGCAGCAAGAACACGGCTTGATCTGCCGCTTCTGGCTGCCGGGAGCAGAGTGAGACTGGGGAAAAAAGAGGCAATATCCTGCTGGTCATGTGACCCGCAAGCAGAAGACTCCATGGAGTTGTATGGGACTCCATGGAGGGGATGCTCGCGACGGTGCTTTAGCGATACCCCGAGCATCCTGGATCCTAACGGCCACTATGGGGCGGGCTGCTGGACTCCGCACCTGCCCCGTAATCTACAGGTAAACCAGGGTCAGTGAGGGGAAATTAGTGAATGCTAGGTTTTCCCCTTAGTGTCCCCATTTTAGCTATGGGCACATGATCGTGCCCAGTGTTTTTAAATATAAATATTGCGGCTTAAGAGTTTTTGAGGAATAACCTAACATAATATTCCCGCTGTGGCCTGAGCCCGAAACGCTTGAGCAGGTCGCCGCCGCACATTGCTGGCGGCCACGTGCTTCCTGCTAGAATGGCCGCTGACCGGAAGTGCAGCCGCTCGCCTGGCTGTTTCATCGATCCCAGGCGAGCGGCTGCACTTCCTGTCAGCGGCCGTTCTAGCAGGAAGCACGCGACCGCCAGCCATGTGCGGCGGCGGCGGCAGAGGTGAGCTGGGGGCAATAATATCCATGAGAGCTGGGGAGCATTATCCATGAGACCTGGGGGCACTATCCATGAGATCGTGGGGCACTATCCATGAGACCTGGGGGCACTATCCATGAGACCTGGGGGCATTATCCAAGAGACCTGGGGGCAATATCCAAGAGACCCTGGGGCATTATCCATGAGACCTGGGGGGCATTATCCATGAGACCCTGGGGCATTATCCATGAGACCCTGGGGCGTTATCCATGAGAGCTGGGGGCATATCCACGAGAGCTGGGGGCAATTATATCCATGTGAACTGGGGGCAATTATATCTATCTGAACTGGTGGCAATTATATCTATGTGAACTGGGGAAAATATATCCATATAACCAGTGTTGTGCATATTATTCTTGGGGTTCAGTGCTGTGTATATTATTCTGGGGGCTCAGTGCTGTGTATATTATTCTGGGGGTTCAGTGCTGTGTATATTATTCTGGGGGCTCAGTGCTGTGTATGTTATTCTGGGGGTTCAGTGCTGTGTATATTATTCTGGGGTTCAGTGCATTGTATATTATTCTGGGGGCACAGTGCTGTGTATATTATTCTGGGGTTCAGTACTTTGTATATTATTCTGGGGATTCAGTGCTGTGTATATTATTCTGGGGTTCAGTGCTTTGTATATTATTCTGGGGGTCCAGTACCTGTGTATATAATTCTGGGGGTTCTGTGCCTGAATAGAGATGCGTATATATATATATATATATAATGCGTTAGTCCAGTTGCCAAAATCACGAGTATACCTGTAGGTAGTGATACCCTTCACTGATCAGTATAGTTTACTCTCTTGAAAGCTTGTCTTTTAAATGTAAAGTTAACCCAATAAAAATGGTATCACCACACACTGCTATACTCGTGATATATATTTTTTCTTCGGGTAATAGGGGTTGTGGAATTTGTGGGTGAGTTCCCTCACTTTTTCCCCAGGACTTGACCCCTGTTAAATACTATGTACAGCACAGACACAAGGCAAATAATCCACTCTTTGTTATTGTTTAACACACTGCAAGTTTATGCTGCTCGTTACATCTAAACATTCTGTAAACATTCTGTAAACATTCTGTATGTTTTATCTGTATAAAACAAAAGCAATGTTTAATCTCTAGCGCTGGCGTGAAGCGTCTGCTGTGTCTCCATGCATCATAGAGATTAACCATAGAGCATTACACTTCCTTGTCCATGACATTCCACTCCCAACCATGCTCACGCCATCTACTGGCTGGAGGTGAAATTCACTGCTCAATGCAATACAATGGAATGACTTTTCCCCTAGAGATTAAAGCAGAAAAAGCCTTATATAACTCAAATGTGTGCAGCAATAACCAAAAACAAGAACATAGAGGAGTGTTCAGAGATACTGTGCTACATGTGGGTATTAATCAGAGGGGCTGTTAGACTTAAAAAAAGCTGAATAAAATATTATTTATTATAATAATAAAATGTATTATTTCTTCCAGTGAGGCCTATAGTAACCCGGCCGTTACAGCTGTCCCTGTGTGACCCCGGAGAGGTGCTCTGCTCTCTGAACCTGGAGAGCTTTTACCCCAAACACATTGACATCTCCTGGAGCTGTGACACCGGCCAATCCCAGAAGAACATCTCTTCACAGGAAAAGTATCAGGAGAATCCAGACCAATCGTATAATGCAGAAAGTGCGTGTAAAATCCCTGGAGATTCCCTGAAAGATCCCGAGTTTAAGGTGATTGTCCGCTGGAAACACGAAACCATGGAAGACTGGGAATCCAGAGAGCTGCGTGTCCGAGATCCAGGTAAGGAGAACATAAAGGGAGACTCTGTTTAAAATAAAGTTCCCTTTTTTAGACCTTAAATAATTTGGGATCCTGCTGACAACCTCTACCCAATTATATATATATATATATTTTTAAGGTGATATTACTCCCCTTTCCTCTCTCACCGCGCTGCTCCTCCTCTTCGGCTCAGAGATTCCCGAACCAGGGAAATCCATGAAGCTTTTCTGCACAGTATTCACTACTATGCAACTTGTGTAGTGTAGTCTACAAATTGCGCAGCGCTACGGGACTCACACACACTTTCAGCACACAAGTTCTGTCACGCCTGCGCAAAGCAATGGATCGGAGCTGCACGCGCATGCACAGATCTGATCCATCACTGCCTCTTTGAGAACGCTCGCTACAGCGAATGGTCTCAGAGGGTGATGTCGGCCGCTCTCTGTGTTTGGCATCATTAGTGAATGGTAGCTGGGAAATTCAAAATCCTGGCTGCTGGTGATGAAATCCTTCACTTCACCCCACGATTTCACCAGATCGGGGGAGATGGGAGGGGCAGACTCTACACAGGCTGACCACGATAAACCAATAAAGTAGCCAGGATGAATAGAATGTCCCTTTAATAAACCCAAACATCACGTCTTGTTCTACATAAAAAGCAGAGGCTTTTATTCTGAACTTCTGTATAGTATTTAAGAAATTCTTCTTCGTAATTTTATGTAGCGCTGGGTTTAATTCCCTGTCGTGGCAGTACCTATTTTTGGCCACCGGAGGGAGACAAGCGCGATAAGAGACATTGAACATTGGGACTACATTTCCCGGCATGCTTTGAGAGCGGACACAGGAAGTGGGGGGACACAGAGACTGACATCCTGAGCCTCGTGGAGAGAGCTGGCAGAGCGCGCCAGGGAGTGAGAGGAGCAAGACGCAGAGCAGCAGAACGAGACAGCGACTAGGCCGGAGCGCAGCTGGGGCCTGACAGAGCTAAAGACCGGGTTAGTCAGCCTTACCAGAGGAAGACCCAGAGATTCACGGGACTACCCGCGCTGATCTTGAGGAAGCTGGAAGACCCCGAGTTAGGAGTGTCACATTCTATGCTGGCAAACCTGTCTTCCTGCCCTCTGTATTTGTATATTGTGTTTTTTCCGTTGTGTTTCTGTTGCTGCCTATTCCTGGGTGGCCTTCCAGGGGTTAATTGGTGTTCTGTGTGCTGCTCACCTGTTGACCCTTGCCTTGATTCCCCTGCCTATATTAGAGCAATGTACCTATAGGACATTGCTGGGTCATTTTACTTTGCCTGGTCTCCTTGCAGCCTGTATCCTGAGAGCTCCTTGCTGTGTTCCTGATATCCTCCGTTTGTTCATCCTTGTTCAGTTTTTGCCTCTGTTATTTCTGTTCCAGTTTATGTCAGTTCCTTTTGTGTATTTAGTTCTGTAATTTTCTGTATTTTGGTTTGCTGTTTATGTTCCATTCTGATTCCCCGGTTACCGATTTTTGGCTTGGCTGACTTCCCTTCTGGTTCCTATTCCTATATTCTGTATGACGTACACTCTCTGGTTATGACCTTTGGCTTTCCTCTATATGACTACTCTATAGTATATTCCATGTCTGTACCGTTTCCAGGAAACCCTGTCATCTGTATACAACAAAAGACTCTGTACGGCTTCCAGGTAATACTTTCCTTTAGATTAGATCCGGCTATCCTAAAGACCGGCCTTTCAGTGCAGGGAATCTTTGGTATTGCCGTACAGAGGTCTTTATTTAACCCTGTGTTGCTTTCACCTGCCCTTGCAGTTTACACTGTATCTCTGCATATAAGGGCTTCTCTCAGGAACCTTGACCTCACCTTGCTGCTAGTTATATTCATAGGGATATATATACAGACCGACCACTTCCAAGGATCGGAGGGCAAGTATAGGGTGGTGCGTGCCTGGTGGTGCTGCCACCGTGACATAATGACCCAGCCATTACATAAGCCCGCAGAGATGTGTACCGTGTTGGAAACCTTATTGCCCATGTTTGAGGAATTTGTGGTTCACCTCAAAGGGTTACTGAGCCTGTGTCTAGACTCTGGCAATCAGGTCTCATTTGAGAGCAGGGTTCATGGTCCGCTTTCTCCTGATGAAAAGAACAGAAGACGTGAGTACAATCTCTGTTTCTATTGTGCCAGTTCGTTGCACTTTTTGTCTGGCTGTCCCCTCAAGCCGGTGCGTCCTGGTGCTGGAGTGCCGGTGCGTCCTGGTGCTGGAGTGCCGGTGCGTCCTGGGGCTGGAGTGCCGGTGCGTCCTGGGGCTGGAGTGCCGGTGCGTCTCAAGACTTGTGGTGAGTCTGTGCGCCCTGATACTGGCCGAGTGCCAACTGTGCCCATGTCCCACAGTAAGGCCGCTAAAGCTAGACCACTCATGAGATCCACTGGTGACAGTTACAGCTGGGAATCAGAGGGTGCCAGACCACGTAGGGGGTCTGACGGTGCCAGACCTAGCTGGAAGTCGGAGAGTGCCAGACCACGTAGGGGATCTGATGGTGCCAGACCCTGCGGGGAGTCAGATGGCTTCAGACCTCCTGAGAAATCCAGGTCTGAGAAAGAGGCACTTGAGTCTATGAAGGATGAATCCTTTTTGGCCACAAGGCCAGAGGATGAAGTACCCATGGAGGTTATGTCACTCTGGGCATCCGATAATAAACCTCAGACTTATGTGAATACCTCTGATAGCTGTAGGGGTTTAAAGACACAACTGGCTGGTTCTGAGCAGCGACTGGCAGCTAAAAGACAGTACCTACATATTGTTACTGGGTGTATTACATGTAGAGCCGCAACCCCAGTGCCTATTGGCGAGAAGCCAGTCCTGTTTCCGCCTGGCAATGAGAAGCCAGTCCTGTTTCCGTCTGGCAATGAGAAGCCAGTCCTGTTTCCGTCTGGCAATGAGAAGCCAGTCCTGTTTCCGTCTGGCAATGAGAAGCCAGTCCTGTTTCTGTCTGGCAATGAGAAGCCAGTCCTGTTTCCGTCTGGCAATGAGAAGCCAGTCCTGTTTCCGTCTGGCAATGAGAAGCCAGTCCTGTTTCCGTCTGGCAATGAGAAGCCAGTCCTGTTTCCGTCTGGCAATGAGAAGCCAGTCCTGTTTCCATCTGGCAATGAGAAGCCAGTCCTGTTTCCGTCTGGCAATGAGAAGCCAGTCCTGTTTCCGTCTGGCAATGAGAAGCCAGTCCTGTTTCCGTCTGGCAATGAGAAGCCAGTCCTGTCTCCGTCTGGCAATGAGAAGCCAGTCCTGTCTCCGTCTGGCAATGCGCAGCCAGTCCTGTCTCCGTCTGGCAATGCGCAGCCAGTCCTGTCTCCGTCTGGCAATGCGCAGCCAGTCCTGTCTCCGTCTGGCAATGCGCAGCCAGTCCTGTCTCCGTCTGGCAATGCGCAGCCAGTCCTGTCTCCGTCTGGCAAAGCGCAGCCAGTCCTGTCTCCGTCTGGCAATGCGCAGCCAGTCCTGTCTCCGTCTGGCAATGCGCAGCCAGTCCTGTCTCCGTCTGGCAATGCGCAGCCAGTCCTGTCTCCGTCTGGCAATGCGCAGCCAGTCCTGTCTCCGTCTGGCAATGCGCAGCCAGTCCTGTCTCCGTCTGGCAATGCGCAGCCAGTCCTGTCTCCGTCTGGCAATGCGCAGCCAGTCCTGTCTCCGTCTGGCAATGCGCAGCCAGTCCTGTCTCCGTCTGGCAATGCGCAGCCAGCCCAGCCTCGCAATGTGCTGCCAATGTTGCCTGCTCCTGGCACGAAGCCACGGGTGCTGCCTGATTCTGGTAAGCTGCCAGTCAGATCCATGGCAAGCTGTGTGTCAGCAGTGCCAAAGCTGCGTTGCAGCACCACTGTGCCCATGCCCCACAGAGAGTCCGAGGTTTCCAAACCTCATGGTAAGGCACAGGTGGGCGAGCCTACTCCCACTGTTGCCGTGTCGTGTGGGCTGGTCACCAGTTCGAGATCTCGTTCTAGGAGAAGACGTGTAAAGGTGTCTAACCCTGGTCCAGCTGGTTCTAAGCCCGGTCTGACTTATGCCGAGGTCCCCCTACCCCGTCATGTCCCTGAGGGCTATGTGCAGTCGCCCTCTGGACTGGTGTTCGGGAGGGACCATTGGGTTGCCCTTCAAAGGAACCCTCATAGACGGGGGTGTCTTGTGGAGGAGGATGACGACTCTGAGTGGGACCTCAGGGGACTTTGGTGACTGGTGTTCGTGGTCTGGTTTCCTGATTCTGTCAGTCATGTTTGTTGTTTTGGGTGCCCTGGGGTCACCCGTGGAGGAGGGGATACTGTCACGTTTTATGCTGGCAAACCTGTCTTCCTGCCCTCTGTATTTGTATATTGTGTTTTTTCCGTTGTGTTTCTGTTGCTGCCTATTCCTGGGTGGCCTTCCAGGGGTTAATTGGTGTTCTGTGTGCTGCTCACCTGTTGACCCTTGCCTTGATTCCCCTGCCTATATTAGAGCAATGTACCTATAGGACATTGCTGGGTCATTTTACTTTGCCTGGTCTCCTTGCAGCCTGTATCCTGAGAGCTCCTTGCTGTGTTCCTGATATCCTCCGTTTGTTCATCCTTGTTCAGTTTTTGCCTCTGTTATTTCTGTTCCAGTTTATGTCAGTTCCTTTTGTGTATTTAGTTCTGTCATTTTCTGTATTTTGGTTTGCTGTTTATGTTCCATTCTGATTCCCCGGTTACCGATTTTTGGCTTGGCTGACTTCCCTTCTGGTTCCTATTCCTATATTCTGTATGACGTACACTCTCTGGTTATGACCTTTGGCTTTCCTCTATATGACTACTCTATAGTATATTCCTTGTCTGTACCGTTTCCAGGAAACCCTGTCATCTGTATACAACAAAAGACTCTGTACGGCTTCCAGGTAATACTTTCCTTTAGATTAGATCCGGCTATCCTAAAGACCGGCCTTTCAGTGCAGGGAATCTTTGGTATTGCCGTACAGAGGTTTTAGTTAACCCTGTGTTGCTTTCACCTGCCCTTGCAGTTTACACTGTATCTCTGCATATAGGGGTTTCTCTCAGGAACCTTGACCTCACCTTGCTGCTAGTTATATTCATAGGGATATATATACAGACCGACCACTTCCAAGGATCGGAGGGCAAGTATAGGGTGGTGCGTGCCTGGTGCTACTGCCACCGTGACAAGGAGAACCGCAGATCGATCGGACAGGGAGAGCAGGCGGTGAGCTGGACATCTTGCAGCAGGTGCAGAAAGCCCGACAGCGGATCCAGTAACCAAGAGAACCCCAGTCAACATCGAGCGGAGAGACGTCCTGGGTCGAGCGGAGCATCAAGTATCTGGGGGATGGGTGAGAGGCCTTCCGGGCCGTTGTGAAAATAAAGCACGCTGCTGTTTGTTTTTCTAAAAACCCACAGGGCCCCAACTTGACTAGTCGAAGATACCTCATAAGCAATTCACTGGCCAGTTGGATATTGTACCCGGGTACCATAACACACACACACACGTACATTCTGGGACATAACCTGTGCGGGACTCACTCCCCAACCTGAAGAAAGGGGATTAAAGATATATTTTCTTCTTTTCTTTTCCACTGCGCGTTTCTCGAATTACGAAGGCTTGTATTTTCTCTTTTCCGCTACGCGTTTCTCGAATTACGAAGCATCGTAAATATATATACGAACACCGTGTTATTCATTATATGCCATTTGTTCTAGTAAACTACATAATTTATAAAATCCACAATGGTGCTGGAGTATATTTATTCCCTAGTGCGGGGAGACTGACCCGAGGTTCAATTTCAGCGGCTCCTCTGGGAGTGAGCGCTACACTTGGGGGCTCGTCCAGGAACCAGTCTCTGGAAAAACTGCATTTAAAGGATTAAATATGGATCCAGACACTGCTGCCAAATGGTGTGAAGAGCACAGTAGTCAGATAGAATTATGTATAGTTATGAATATTCCTGCAGACACTTGGGCCGAAGATCAGATTCGCCAGGCCGTGGCCACGCTGACACCAGATAATCGGGGGTTAATCCTGGACATTAAAGCGAACCCAGATACCCCTCACACGTATGTTCTTTTTGAGTGGAGAAAGGGTGTTCCAGTGTGTTTTCAGGGCGCGAGTATGAAGCTGACCGATGATGTGGAAGTTCGACTGGTCCAGCCAAGTACGCCACGTGGTGATCACGCGAATGTTCCCGATGTTACCCCAACTACAGGGTTCCCTCCTGCTACATTTTTCACCACTATGGGAAAACTGGTGGAAACACTAGCCAAAAACTCTGCTGCGTCTCCAAATTACGGATATCGCAAGTTACGGTTTTATTCTGGTAAGGTCCCTGTGCCAACTGGAGAAGAGGACTTTGAGACTTAGATAGATCAGGCAGTGCAAGCAGTGGAAGAATGGGAAGTTGCTGACACCATGAAGAGACAAAGGTTGATCGAGAGCCTAAGAGGTCCTGCTTCAGATGTCATTCGAAATCTAAAAAGGGACAAGCCCGGTTGCACTGCTGCGGAGTATCTAGAAGCTTTACAGGAAAATTTCGGGGGAGTGGAGGATTGTGCCGAGCTTATCCACAAGTTCTCTCACACCTATCAAAAGGAAGGAGAAGGATTGTCCACATATGTCTGGCGGCTGGATAAAATCATCCATCAGGTCATTCTTAAAGGGGGCATGGAACCGAGTCATGCAAGCAAAGCTTTGATGGACCAAATTTTCAAAGGAGCACTCCCACTGGATCCATAATGTTGAAATTTCAGACTAGATACCAGAGCACGAGACTGACCTATTCCAAACTGATCAAAGCTATCCGAGAAGAAGAGGCCTTGATTAAGGCTAAAAGGTTGCAAATGCTTCGCACACAGCTTTCACCGCAGAAGTAGGAACTCTCTGTGTGGCAGACATACAGACTGAAGTGCTGGCTTTAAAAACTCAGATGTTGCAAATGATGGAGTTAATGACGTTGCTGTCGGCTAAGGACACCAGAATGAAGGGTTGCTGTAGCCTCAAACAGGGGTCTCCAAGTGAACCGCAAGAAGGAAATATGCTCACATACCCGAGAAAGAAATGTTTTGGCTGCGGGGAAATCGGCCATTTTAGGGCTCAATGCCCGACAAGGGAGGGCTGAAAAGAAACCGGTCGAAGAACTCCTAAAAGCTGTGGAGAAACTGTTGTCTGCCCTGCAGGCGGGAAACTCCAGAGGGTCCTGGTAAGGGAGCAAACCAGGTGCCCGAAGGTTGAAACCCGCTCCAAAAATCAAGCCAGGACTAAGAGGGCGAGAAGGCCCAAAGTCTGGCCAACTGCCGAGCCTGCCAGGACTGAAAGAGTCACTCCCTTAGCATCCGGACCTACGTCCTGGGAAGCAATGCACACCCAAAACCTACAAGGCCAAGAAGAAGGCCAGGGTACAACAAACTGGGTCTAAACTTCCTGTTACTACAACCAAGTTTCCTGACCAGCTGATAGGTCCTTCCCCTATTGTGCCAATCCAAGTGGAGGGAGTCTACACTAAAGCTCTGTTGGACTCAGGGGCTCAAGTGACATTGATTTACAGAGATTTCTACGAGAAACACTTGAAGCACATACCTCTACAGAAATTTAAGGATCTGGAAAACTGGGGTATCGGAACTGAGAAACTCCCCTATGACGGGTATCTACAGGTGAAGTTGGAGATCGGATCCGAAGTCATCGGACAGTCCGGAGGTTGTGATGCATTGGCCATTGTGTGTCCTTGGCCTCCAGGGGCAAACAGGAGTTCCATGATATGGGGGACGAATACTGATTTGCTGCGACGTCTCCTGACACCTATCGTGCTGGAAGAAGGTTCTACTAAAGGAGTACACCCAATGTTACGTTCAATCTATCAGAGATGGTCGAAGAACAGAAGGCGCCTGCTGAAGTGGGGCGCCTGTGGAGATTGGAAGGAACAGATAAGGTTCTGCAAGCAGGAGAAGTAACGAGTTTCCGGCTTCAGTCAAGTTGAACGGATCGCAACCAGGTCCCTATGTGGTACTGGAAACCGATTTTAATCACGGGAGTGAAGCCGGAGTAGAAGTAATCCCTGAAAAATCTCCACTAAAGCTTTGAAAAGAACACGAGGAAGAGTCTCAGCGTGTGCAATGTTCTGATTCTCCAGTAGTCCTTAAAGCACGAATGCCTATCGGGCAAGTAGCGTCCGCTACGCCCTCTCTACCGATTTAGGAGGGGGAGTGGAAAAAGAGATTCCAGATGAAAGATTCTACTCCAAGGACGCTCCCATTTCACCTGAATGGAAGAAACGTCTTCAGTCCCAAGTTCTAAAGTGGAGAGACTTGTTCTCGAAAGATGAGTTTGACGTGGGCCTAGCTAAAAGTACTGAGCACCGCATTCGTTTACAAGAGGACAAGCCGTTTCGTGAAAGGTCAAGACGAATTCCGCTGGGAGACTTGGATGATCTACGAGAACAGCTGAATGAACTGCAAAGAACCAAGGTGATCCAAGAGTCCAGGAGTCCATATGCATCTCCAATAGTAATGGTCCGGAAGAAGAATGGTTCTATCTGCCTATGCATAGACTATCGCACGCTGAATCGGAGAACCATCCCAGATCAATATGCTACTCCTCGGATAGAAGATGCCTTACAGTGTTTGTCTGGAGCAAAGTGGTTTAGTGTACTAGACCTGCGAAGTGGGTATCACCAGATACCAATGCATCCTGAAGACAAAGAGAAGACTGGGGCTCCAGCCATGTTCCAACGGTTAATGGAGAAGACAGTCAGGGACATGAATCTGATCGAAGTATTAGTGTACCTGGATGACATAATTGTGTTCGGGAAGACTCTGGAAGAACATGAGCAACGTTTGGAGAAGGTCTTGAAGAGGCTCCATGAAGAGGGATTGAAACTGTCTCTAGAGAAATGTCAATTCTGTTTACCATCTGTTACGTATCTGGGACATGTGGTCTCAGCAGAAGGCGTTTCGACAGATCCTCGGAAGTTGGAGGCCGTAGCTTCTTAGCCTAGACCCCGCAACGTCACTGAACTTAGATCTTTCTTGGGGTTCTGTTCCTATTATCGAAGATTTGTAGGAGGATTCGCAAAAATAGCTCAACCACTGAACAAGCTCCTACAGAAGGAAAGCACAGAAGAAGGCCACAAGGTCTCCGACCGAAATCCGTCAGCTCCAGGGCCGAGGAAAGCTCGAGAGTCCATCCAGGGAGAGTGGACCAGTCAGTGTGAAGGTGCTTTTACGAAGCTGAAAAAGAGTTTAACTCGAGCTTCTGTCTTGGCCTATGCGGATCCTCACAAGCCGTATGAGTTACATGAGGATGCCAGCAGAGAAGGTCTAGGAGGAGTCCTGTATCAAGAGTATGGTGGATTGCTGAGGCCTGTAGCGTACGTGAGCCGGAGCCTTACTCCTTCAGAGAAGAACTACCCTACCCACAAGTTGGAGTTCCTAGCCTTAAAGTGGGCAGTGGTAGACAAGCTAAAGGACTATCTGTATGGAGCTGAGTTTGTGATAAAGACGGATAACAATCCTCTTAACTACATCCTTACTACTGCGAAACTGGATGCAACGGGACATCGGTGGTTGGCCGCTCTGTCAGGGTTTCGGTTCAGCCTGAAGTATCGCCCTGGGGTGATTAATCGAGATGCTGATGCTTTGTCGAGAAGACCCTACGCTACAGAATGGACTCAGTTAACTCCAGACGGGGTCCAAGCTTTGTGTCAAGGAGCAGAGTGCCGGGTCAAGGGAGGGATTGAAGCGGAGGCCATAGGAGTCATGGCTGCGGCTGTTCCGGAGTTCTACTGCAACCCTACGCAATTGAGGGATGAAAGTCTACCTACCTTTTCAAAACAGGACCTGAAAGCTGATCAGGCCAGAGACCCTTTAATTGCGTTAACCATAAAGGCCCTAACTGCGAACCAGCGTGAAATTCTGCTGACCAATTCCCCAGATGGAGCCAGATTGGTCTACAAAGAGTGGGAACGGTTGAAGATGTTGGATGGGGTGGTCTACCGAAGGGGCCCCTCAACCAATGCTGAAGAGACCCAACAGTTATTCCTTCCCACTAAACATAGGGAGAGTGTGCTGCGATCGCTACATGATGAGCATGGACATTTGGGCGCTAAAGGACTTTTAAGCTGGTGCGAGACAGGTTCTATTGGCCTTGCATGAGAGCTGAAGTGGAAAGTTATTGCCATTCATGTCTGAGGTGTATTCAGAGGAAGACCCTACCGACCCGAACCGCTCCAATGAGCCATCTGCAGAGTCAGGGACCCATGGATTTGGTGTGCATTGACTTCCTGTGCTTAGAGCCGGATGCTAGTGGGCAAGGAATATTTTAGTAGTGACTGATCACTTCACACGTTACGCCCAAGCCTTTTCCAAGAGAACCAACGCGCTCCGACAGTAGCAAAGGTTCTGATGGAGAAGTTCTTTGTTCACTATGGCCTACCAAGGAGAATACACTCTGATCAGGGTAGAGACTTTGAAAGCCGACTTGTTGGGCAATTGTTGGAACTGTTGGGAATCCAAAAGACCCGAACTACACCATATCACCCTCAAGGTGATGCTCAGCCTGAAAGGTTTAATCGCACGCTGCTAAATATGCTGGGGACATTGTCAAACACAGAGAAGCAGAGTTGGAGTCGTCACATAGCTACTCTGGTGCATGCATATAACAGTACGGAGAGTGACGCCACTGAATACTCACCGTACCGTCTTATGTTCAGAAGAGAAGCTCGACTGCTGGTTGATTTGGCGTTTGGGTTATCTCTAGACCAGACGTCGGTAGCTTCCCATAGAAATTACGTGGATAGACTTCGAAAGAATCTGGCCTCTGCGTTTGAACAGGCCCGTTTGACCTCAGGAAACAGGGAGCAAAGGAACAAAAGGAACTATGACTTGAAAGTTCGGATACAGGCTCTACAACCCGGTGATAGGGTTTTGTCGAAGAACTTGGGTGCTGCTGCGAGGCAAAAGTTGGCGGATAGATGGAGTTCTCAAGTCTACATTGTCTGCAAGCAACTGCCGGGTCTGCCGGTATATCAAATCCGGCCGGATGGAAAGTCTGGGCCTCTTAAGAACTGGCACCGGAATCATTTGTTACCTTTGAGAGAGGCTGTGAGGATACCAGTTGGGGACGAACTTTCTCTGCCAAATCCGCCTGCTCCATGTTTGCCTCCCGTTACTCGGTCTCAGCAGACCCGGGCTGTCGAAGAGAGCAAAAGGGACAGTGAGGAAGAGAGTTTTTGTCTGGACTGGATGCGCTCACCGGAGCCTGAAGAGGTTATCGCGGTTCCTGAACGGTGGGGAAGTAATTTGAGGCCCGAAGCTCCTGAATTTCAGTTAGAAGTTCCTGAGACTATTGCAATCCCTGTAGTTCCTGAAGTCGAATCTTATGACTACAGTTCTATGCCTTCACTGAAAGGATCATACTCCGAAGAGATGTCTGCTCCAGTGGTAGAAAGAAGAACGGAACCAGCGCCTACAGTACTTCCACCTGAAGAGGAACTGATTGAGCCAGAACCAAAACGCTCTGTTCGACCGCCCCAGTGACTCACCTACGACTCACCAGGACATAGCACTGAAGAGGCCGTCACCACAGTGCGAAGGTTGCCCGAAGTGTCTGCTATGTTAGCTGAGGTAGCCCAAAGCATGAGTCAACTTGAGGAAGTGTATCTAACCCACTGTATGCTTGCTGCTGAGCCTGTATATGTTGCCTAAACTGTGTTGAAATGTAATGCAACTGTTGTACCTCCTTGGAGAGACCCAAGAGTTCTAGGAGGGGGAGAGTGTAGCGCTGGGTTTAATTCCCTGTCGTGGCAGTACCTATTTTTGGCCACCGGAGGGAGACAAGCGCGATAAGAGACATTGAACATTGGGACTACAGTTCCCGGCATGCTTTGAGAGCGGACACAGGAAGTGGGGGGACACAGAGACTGACATCCTGAGCCTCGTGGAGAGAGCTGGCAGAGCGCACCAGGGAGTGAGAGGAGCAAAACGCAGAGCAGCAGAACAAGACAGTGACTAGGCCAGAGCGCAGCTGGGGCCTGACAGAGCTAAAGACCGGGTTATTCAGCCTTACCAGAGGAAGACCCAGAGATTCACGGGACTACCCGCGCAGATCTTGAGGAAGCTGGAAGACCCCGAGTTAGGAGTACCGCAAAACGATTGGACAGGGAGAGCAGACGGTGAGCTGGACATCTTGCGGCAGGTGCAGAAAGCCCGACAGCTGATCCAGTAACCAAGAGAACCCCAGTCAACATCGAGTGGAGAGACGCCCTGGGTCGAGCGGAGCATCAAGTATCTGGCGGATGGGTGAGAGGCCTTCCGGGCCGTTGTGAAAATAAAGCACGCTGCTGTTTGTTTCCAAAACCCACAGGGCCCCAACTTGACTAGTCGAAGATACCTCATAAGCAATTCACTGGCCAGTTGGATATTGTACTCGGGTACCATAACAAACACACACACGTACATTCTGGGACATAACCTGTGCGGGACTCACTCCCCAACCTCAAGAAAGGGGATTAAAGATATATTTTCTTCTTTTCTTTTCCGCTGCGCGTTTCCCGCATTACGAAGTACTGTAAATATATATATGAACACCGTGTTATTCATTATATGCCATTTGTTCTAGTAAACTACATAATTTATAAAATCCACAACGGTGCTGGAGTATATTTATTCCCTAGTGCGGGGAGACTGACCCGAGGTTCAATTTCAGCGGCTCCTCCGGGAGTGAGCGCTACACCTATATTGCATTTTATTTATTAAAAATGTCAATAGTTACTATCTATATTTATAAATGTACATTAATATGTTGCAGCATTAAATATGACTATAAGTGAATCACATACCCATATCTGTACTGGGGAACCTCCTCTCTCTGACACTGATATTCAGTTAAAGACAAATGGAAAACACCCAATAAAGCAATATTACCTAGAAGTTGGATTTTTTTTTTCTTTCAAGTAATATTTATTTTGTTTCTGTTAACCCTTTGCAGGTGTCCCGTGGCGCCCCAATATCACAGACATGTCCCCACTGATCATTGCGCCAAACCAACAGACGACGTTGAAATGTACGATATCCGGCTATTTCCCAGATGTCCTGACCGTGATGTGGTTTATGAAGAACGCGCGACAGGAGACGATACCAGTGTCTAACGGCTCGAAGTATGAAATAGCAGAAATAAGTCAGGAGAAAATGTCTGATAACACATATACATGCACCTCTACGCTATGTTTTACTCCAACATCAAACTCAGAGGAGAAGGAGTTTATCTGCCGAGTCTCCCATCCCAGCCTAGAGGAGCCGATAGAGCGGAGCACCGGCCCAGCGAGAACCAAAGGTGAGAGAGATTTTACTTTTTCCAGTCCAGAGAAACAATAAATTTAGGTATTTGCTGGAATCCGTGCTGACACAGTAATTTTTGGACTTTGCAAACTGCCACCTAACATAATAATTTCCTTCACACAGCACTTATTTTGCCTGCTGCCTTTTACTAACTTATATTGGATCAGTCTGAAGCTTTTGTTACTTTTTCATTTTGTGACATTTAATTTTTCCGTTTCAGTGTCGCCCACAGTAAGAGAACCAATAAAGATTTCCCTCTGTGAATCAGGAGACGTGCTGTGCTCTCTGTATGTCAGCAAGTTCTACCCCAAAAATATTAACATTACATGGACCTCTGGGAGAGATCAGATAAACAAGATAAAGTCAACCAAGAAAATCATTCAGATTGATGATGAAAAGACATACGATGCCATTAGTAAATGTAGAATTAAATGGGATCAATCCCAGCTTCCCCTGCGAGTGACTTGGAAACATGAATCCATGGAGAGACCTGAATATAAAGAGCAGGAAATAACAGGTAAACACACAGAATATTCACTAATCACAGAGCCAGAAATAACAGGTAAACACACAGAATATTCACTAATCACAGAGCCAGGAATAACAGATAAACACACAGAATATTCACTAATCACAGAGCCGGGAATAACAGATAATCACACAGAATATTCACTAATCACACAGAATATTCACTAATCACAGAGCCGGGAATAACACATAAACACGCAGAATATTCACTAATCACAGAGCCGGGAATAACAGATAAACACACAGAATATTCACTAATCACAGAGCCGGGAATAACAGGTAAACACGCAGAATATTAGAAACATAGAAAAATGTCGGCAGATAAGAACCTTTCGGCCTATCTAGTCTGCCCAAATACCTGGATTTATCTTTTGTTTAGGATAGCCTTATGCCTATCCCATGCTTGCTTAAATTCAATTACTGTTTTGTCCTCTACCACTTCTACTGGAAGGCTGTTCCATGTATCCACCACCCTCTCAGTAAAATAATGCTTAGTGATGTTACTGTAGCGCTCACTCCCGGAGGAGCTGCTGAATTTGAACCTCGGGTCAGTCTCCCCGCACTAGGGAATAAATATACTCCAGCACCGTCGTGGATTTTATAAATTATATAGTTTACTGAATAAACTGGCATATAATGAGTAACACGGTATATGTATATATATTTACAGTACTTCGTAATGCGGGGACGCGCAGCGGAAAAGAAATACAATGCTTCGTAATGCGAGAAACGCGCAGCGGAAAAGAAATAATATATATATAACCCCTTATGTGGTTGGAGAGTGAGTCCCGTACAGGTTATGTCCCAAGGAATGTATGTGTGTATTGGTAGCCGGGTACAATATTCAACTGGCCAGTGAATTATTTATGAGGTATCTTCGACTAGTCACGTTGGGGCCCTGTGGGTTTTGAAACAAACTGCAGCGTGCTTTAGATTTTCACAACGGCCTGGAAGGCCTCTCACCCATCCGCCAGATACTCTGTGCTCCGCTCGACCCAGGACGTCTCTCCGCTCGATTTTGACTGGGGTTCTCTGTGTCACCGGATCCGCTGTCTTGCTTGTCTGTATCTGCCACAAGATGTCCAGCTCACCGCCTGCACTCCCTGTTAGATCGATCTGCGGTACTCGTAACTCGGGGTCCTCCAGCTCACTCTGTATCAGCGTGGGTTACTGCGGTGGACCACTGGGTCTTCGTATGATAAGGCGGAAAAACCCGGTCTCCAGCTCTGTCAGGCCGCACCTGCGCTCCGGCCTGGTCGCTATCACGTTCAGCTACACTGCGTCTTGCTCCTCTCACTCCTAGGCGCGCTCTGCCAGCTCTTTCCACGAGGCTCAGGATGTCAGCGTCTCTCTCCCACCCACTTCCTGCTCCCGCCCGCAAAGCATGCTGGAAAATGTAGTCCCAATGTTCAGTGTCTTACATCGCGCTTGTCTCCCTCCGGTGGCCAAAAACAAGTACTACAACGACAGGGGATTTAAAACCAGCGCTACATTACTTTTAAATCTTTGCCCCTCTAATCTAAGACTATGTCCTCTTGTTTTGCTACTTTGTTTCCTTTTAAATATACTCCCTTCCTCTACCTTGTGGATTCCCATTACGTATTTAAATGTTTCTATCATATCTCCTCTGTCTCGTCTTTTTTCCAAGCTGTACATGTTATGATCATTAAGCCTTTCCTGGTAACTTTTCTCCTTCAAGCCGTACACCATTTTAGTAGCCCTTCTCTGAACTCTTTCTAAGATGTCTATATCCTTCTGGAGATAAGGTCTCCAGTACTGCACACAGTACTCCAAGTGAGGTCTCACCAGTGCTCTGTACAGTGGCATGAGCACTTCCCTTTTCCTACTGCTAATACCTCTCCCTACACAACCAAGCATTCTGCCAGCATTTCCTGCTGCTCTATTACATTGACTACTTACCCTTAGATCCTCTGAAATAATAACCCCTAAATCCCTTTCCTCAGATGTTGAGGTTAGGACTGTATCAAATATTCTATATTCAGCCCTTGGGTTTTTACGTCCCAGGTGCATTATCTTGCACTTATCCACATTAAAACTCAATTGCCACAGCTCCGACCATTTTTTAGTTTACCTAAATCATTTGTCATTTGGCTGATCCCTCCAGGAACGTCAACCCTGTTGCAAATCTTTGTGTCTTCAGCAAAAAGACATACTTTTCCATTAATACCTTCTGCAATATCACTAATAAAAATATTAAACAGAATGGGTCCAAGTACTGACCCCTGAGGTACCCCACTGGTAACAAGACCTTGCGCCGAATAAACTCTACGGATGTGCGTTTTTCGGGTTTCGGAATTTCGGAATTTTCACGAAATTGCCCGATTCGTGTTTTCGGATGCGGCCGAATTTCCGAAAATTTTTAGATCCGAAAAGGCAGATCCGAAAAGTTTTCCGAGCCGAAACGAAATATTTTCGAATGGACTTGAAATGTGTCAAATCGAAAATTAATGCTTTGAAACGAGGAGAACAGACGTTCCGAAGAAACGAAAATTTCCGAAATTACGAAAAGTCGATACAAAAAACGAGCAAAGTGACACGAAAATACGAAAAATGGTCGATATTCCGAAAAAAAAATGTACACGAACCGAATCGAAACAACAGAAATCGGTCGAAACGAGCCGAATCGAAAAGTTTAAAAATCCGGAAAATCGAACCGAAAAAAAAATCGGTGCACAAGCCTAATAAACTCCATTTACCACAACCCTCTGTTGCCTGTCACTCAGCCACTGCCTAATCCATTCAACAATATTGGAATCCAAGCTCAAAGATTGCTATTTATTGATAAGCCTTCTATGCGGAACAGTATCAACAGCCTTACTGAAATCTAAATAAGCAATGTCTACTGCACCACCTGTGTCTATTATTTTTGTTACCCAATCAAAAAAGTCAATAAAATTAGTTTGGCATGATCTCCCTGAGGTAAACCCATGTTGTTTCTGATCCTGTAATCTATGTGTTTTTAGATGTTCAACAATCCCTTCCTTTAACATGGTTTCCATTAATTTCCCTACTACTGACGTAAAACTAACTGGCCTATAGTTCCCCGATTCCTCCCTACTACCCTTCTTGTAAATGGGCACAACACTTGCTAATTTCCAGTCTTCTGGGACGACAGAATATTCACTAATCACAGAGCCGGGAATATCAGATAAACACGCAGAATATTCACTAATCACAGAGCCGGGAATATCAGATAAACACACAGAATACTCACTATTTACAGAGCCGGGAATAACAGATAAACACACAGAATATTCACTAATCACAGAGCCGGGAATAACAGATAAACACGCAGAATATTCACTAATCACAGAGCCGGGAATAACAGATAAACACACAGAATATTCACTAATCACAGAGCCGGGAATAACAGATAAACACACAGTATATTCACTAATCACAGTGCCGGGAATAACAGATAAACACACAGAATATTCACTAATCACAGTGCCGGGAATAACAGATAAACACGCAGAATATTCACTAATCACAGAGCCGGGAATAACAGATAAACACGCAGAATATTCACTAATCACAGAGCCGGGAATAACAGATAAACACACAGAATATTCACTAATCACAGAGCCGGGAATAACAGATAAACACACAGAATATTCACTAATCACAGAGCCGGGAATAATAGATAAACACACAGAATATTCACTAATCACAGAGCCGGGAATAACAGATAAACACACAGAATATTCACTAATCACAGAGCCGGGAATAACAGATAAACACACAGAATATTCACTAATCACAGAGCCGGGAATAACAGATAAACACACAGAATATTCACTAATCACAGAGCCGGGAATAACAGATAAACACACAGAATATTCACTAATCACAGAGCGGGAATAACAGATAAACACACAGTATATTCACTAATCACAGTGCCGGGAATAACAGATAAACACACAGAATATTCACTAATCACAGTGCCGGGAGTAACAGATAAACACGCAGAATATTCACTAATCACAGAGCCGGGAATAACAGATAAACACACAGAATATTCACTAATCACAGAGCCGGGAATAACAGATAAACACACAGAATATTCACTAATCACAGAGCCGGGAATAACAGGTAAATACACAGAATATTCACTAATCACAGAGCCGGGAATAACAGATAAACACACAGAATATTCACTAATCACAGAGCCGGGAATAACAGATAAACACACAGAATATTCACTAATCACAGAGCCGGGAATAACAGATAAACACACAGAATATTCACTAATCACAGAGCCGGGAATAACAGATAAACACACAGTATATTCACTAATCACAGTGCCGGGAATAACAGATAAACACACAGAATATTCACTAATCACAGTGCCGGGAATAACAGATAAACACGCAGAATATTCACTAATCACAGAGCCGGGAATAACAGATAAACACACAGAATATTCACTAATCACAGAGCCGGGAATAACAGATAAACACACAGAATATTCACTAATCACAGAGCTGGGAATAACAGATAAACACACAGAATATTCACTAATCACAAAGCCGGGAATAACAGAGAAACACACAGAATATTCACTAAACACATAGAAGAGCGTCGGTGCCGGCTGCAAGACCTGCAATATCTCGCTCTCATTAGATCGCGCTGTATAGCAGTGTGATTGCAGAGGGAGACTATGAACTATGTGTCCCCAGTCTCACTCTGCTCCCGGCGGCCAGAAGCAGTGGATCTGGCCACCATTCTTGCCACGGTATGAGAAGTGAGTATTTGACTTATTGGGGGATTTTCAGCTACTTCTGATTCTACAAACGTTGAATCAGTTAGCACCAGCTTCTAGCAGTAGCTAAATTCTTCATTAACTTAACGTTGCGATAATTAGCGTTTAGCACTATCTCTAATTACTGATTGCGCTCCCCATGTTATGTATAGGATGCACAAAGTACAGTAAGCTCGCACAATCACCGTAATATGGGGGGCATACACTAAAGCAATTTAGCGCTCGGATATGTAAGCGTTATATCTAGGTTAATGGTAGCGTTAAGATTGTAATGTGGCCCAATGTCATTTCTACATATCATCACTCCAGGAAGACTGATATCCCCTGTATCAGCTGAGGGTAACATTGAGGCTGGGATTGTGGAGAGCGTTTCCTTATATGTACTTTAAATACACACTGTCAGGATCGCACCTGGCGCTGGCCATGGTGGGACCCAAAGTTCAGGGGGGTTTGAGCCCAGTATGCAGGGGAATCCACACCTCAGTACCTTGATGGAAGTGGATACTGGGTGATGCCAGAGCGCAGTACAATGAAGTAGACAGAAGAGTGGTTAATGGGAGGTCAGTGAGCAAAGCAGAGGGGTCTAGTACACGGTGAATAGAGCGCATATAGGTGTGTCTGAACAGATCAGGATAGAGACCAATACTGCGGTATCTTCACAGGGGAGGGAAAGGTCCTTTATGGACAAACAGGGGGTGTGGTTGTGTGAGTGTTTTGGTGCTTGACTTTATTAACCCCTATCAATGCTGGAGGTTACTGCAGGCATAAGGGCAGCACCTTTCCTGGAGCTGATCCAGCAGCAGACATGGTCTCTGACAAGCAGGCATGGATCCTGACACACACATTGTTTGTAATATGCAGATTAAGTAAGATTCCCCTTTTTGTTTCTAGCTGCTCCGGTTATGGAGAGCCCTATACAATTCCTCCTCAGTGCTCCAGAAGAGGTGCTGTGTGTCCTGAAACTGATCAACTTCTATCCTAAAGACATCACCATTAAATGGACTACAGGAAAACAGAAGGAAGACACAATACTGTGTGATCAGGAGACAGTGACAGAGCAAAGTGACAGTTTATATAGCATTATAAGTCGGTGTAAAATCCCCTGGGATCTCTTCCAGCGCTTAGTGAGGGTGACTTGGCATCATGTGTCTCTGAATGAGCCTGGACACAGAGAGCTGCATGTAACAGGTAAGGGGGGGACACATCCTGCACCGAGCATGGAGCCTCCAAACTCCACTTATGGTAAAGTGCCACCCGTTGTCTGTTGTAGCTTAATTAACCCTTCCCACCGCAGGGCGTACCATGCCGTCCCTGCAGCGGCTGGACTTAGAAGAAGCAGGGTGTACTTGTACACCCCAATGACTTCAATGGGCTCCTCCCCACAGGCGGCGTGCACCTTGTGCCGTTGGCTGCTGCTAGACGAACTGAACTCAGGTCACCCCCTGCAGCTAATGACACGCGTTAAGCGTCAGCTGCATTGGTGGGCCAAAGCAGAGGCCTGCTGCAGCACCTGGTGAAGGAGCGTTAACCCATCCCCCCGGGCATCACCCGCCGGGTGTTAAGGCAGTGGCGATACTACCAGGGTCGCAGCAGTCGCACTTGCGACTGGGCCCTGGCATTCCGCCACTTTAGGGGGGCCCAGAGCTCAGGCAGGCATTTGCGCCCACAGCCATGTGTGTTCCAGCAGTGCACTCTCTCTAACTGCGGCGGCGGCGGCGCTATAGCGTGCCTGCCCTGCTTCCCACATTCTATTAGAGCAGGTGCACGTTACATTGGTGCTGCTCCCTCACGTGACAGGGGGCGGCGCCAATGCAACGTGCGCCTGCTCCAATAGAATGTGGAAAGCAGGGCAGGCACACTGTAGTGCCGCCGCCGCGGTTAGAATGCACCGCTGGGACACACATGGCTGCGAGCTGCCTGTTCCCAGAGCTGAGGGAAACCGATGGGGCCCCACTGTGCCTGGCCAAACCGGGCCCCTACCCCAGTGCTTCCTGTGAGTTACATTGCTGTGGATTCTTTGCCTGCTCAAACACCCCAGCGTTACATAGTTAAATAGGCTGAAAAAAGACATGCGTCCATCAGGTTCAGCCTCTCACACATTACCTACTGCTGTTGATCCAAAAGAAGGCAAAAACCCCAGTCTGAAATGCTCGCCAATATGCAACATACTGGGGGAAAATTCCTTCTTGTTCACTGTGAGTTACATTGCTGTGGATTCTATGCCTGCTCAAACACCCCAGTGCATCCTGTCAGTTACATTGCTGTGGATTCTGTGCCTGCTCAAACACCCCAGCATTCACTGGGAGTTGCATTGCTGTGGATTATGTGCCTATTCAAACACCCCAGCGTGTCCTGTGAGTTATATTGCTGTGGATTATGTGCCTGCTCAAACACTCCAGCGTGTCCTGTGAGTTATATTGCTGTAGATTATGTGCCTGCTCATACACCCCAGTGCTTCCTGTGAGTTTTATTGCGGTGGAGCTCTGTGATATGCTCATACACACCGCACATTACAGGGATTTTATTGCTGTGGAGCTCTGTAATGTGCTGTGTGTCAGGATTACTGGTTTACCGATTTAATGACCGAATTTAGTAAATTGAACTACTTAATATAAATGGCGTACTATCTTTTAACATTTTATATTTCAGGGGGAAAAAAAGTAAAAATATGGATTTGGGGGGGTGAGGGGGGGCCCTTCATCTCGCACCGTAGTCCTCAAATTTCTAGTTACGTCACTGTGTTAATCCAGTGAAACCTTTTTATTTTACAACATTCAAATGAGTTGTGTGGGTTTCTGTAGCTCCATATCTGCCTGCACTTCTCATGGAGGCGGGCGGCCATGTTTTTTGCATCCTCTCTTGTGAGAGGGATTAAACGTCTAAACTGTGTGATTGACAGCTCAGCCTGGTAAGGGGGGGGGAGGGGTCAGATAGTAAGGATGCTTCTCATATTAACTCTGACAGGTTGGAAATTTTTATTTTCCTCATCCCACTTCTGAACAGCAAACACACACACACACACACACACACACACACACACACACACACACTATATATAGCAGTGAGACAATCTGCTGCTGGAGCTTATATTGCTGCTATACGCTGCCGCCATCCGTTCCACTGGTGAGTTAAAAGACTTGACACCGATAGATGTGGATGAGGATCTGCAGTACACAGGGCCGGCCCCGACAATGGTGAATAGCGGAGCAGCGGCGCCAGGCGGCAGAAATTCGGGGGCGGCAAATTTCAGCCCCCGGCACTGCTGCTGCGCTCTGCACTTTATTTTATGCGGCGGCGGCAGATCGTGCGGCCGCCGCATTCGTTCCTTCAATGAGCGGCAGCCGCATGAGTATCTGCCGCTCGCCTGAGATCCATCCGCCAGCCTGCCGCGATCGAGATCACGTGATCTCGCAAGAACGCAGCAGGCTGGAGGGTGGATCCCAGGCGAGCGGCAGATACTCACGAGGCTGACACTCGTTGAAGGAAGGAACGTGGCGGCCACACGATCTGCCCGTCGGAGGGGCCTGCAGAGGTGAGCCTGGGGGAAAATATATCAATGTGTGAGCCTGGGGGCAAATATACCCATGTGTGAGCCTGGGGGCAAATATATCCGTGAGCCTGAGGGCAAATATATCCGTGAGCCTGGGGAAAATATATCCATGAGTGAGCCTGGGGGCAAATATATCCGTGAGTCTGGGGGCAAATATATCCATGAGTGAGTCTGGGGGCAAATATATCCATGAGTGAGTCTGGGGGCAAATATATCCATGAGTGAGCCTGAGGGCAAATATATCCATGAGTGAGCCTGAGGGCAAATATATCCATGAGTGAGTCTGGGGGCAAATATATCCATGAGTGAGTCTGGGGACAAATATATCCATGAGTGAGTCTGGGGGCAAATATATCCGTGAGCCTGGGGCAAATATATCCATGAGTGAGCCTGGGGCAAATATATCCGTGAGTCTGGGTGCAAATATATCCATGAGTGAGTCTGGGGGCAAATATATCCATGAGTGAGCCTGGGGGCAAATATATCCATGAGTGAGCCTGGGGGCAAATATATCCGTGAGTCTAGGGGCAAATATATCCGTGAGTCTGGGGGCAAATATATCCATGAGTGAGTCTGGGGGCAAATATACCCATGAGTGAGTCTGGGGGCAAATATATCCATGAGTGAGTCTGGGGCAAATATATCCATGAGTGAGCCTGGGGGCAAATATATCCATGAGTGAGTCTGGGGGCAAATATATCCATGAGTGAGTCTGGGGCAAATATATCCATGAGTGAGCCTGAGGGCAAATATATCCATGAGTGAGCCTGAGGGCAAATATATCCATGAGTGAGTCTGGGGGCAAATATATCCATGAGTGAGTCTGGGGACAAATATATCCATGAGTGAGTCTGGGGGCAAATATATCCGTGAGCCTGGGGGCAAATATATCCATGAGTGAGCCTGGGGGCAAATATATCCGTGAGTCTGGGTGCAAATATATCCATGAGTGAGTCTGGGGGCAAATATATCCATGAGTGAGCCTGGGGGCAAATATATCCATGAGTGAGCCTGGGGGCAAATATATCCGTGAGTCTAGGGGCAAATATATCCGTGAGTCTGGGGGCAAATATATCCATGAGTGAGTCTGGGGGCAAATATACCCATGAGTGAGTCTGGGGGCAAATATATCCATGAGTGAGTCTGGGGGCAAATATATCCATGAGTGAGCCTGGGGGCAAATATATCCATGAGTGAGCCTGGGGGCAAATATATCCATGAGTGAGCCTGGGGGCAAATATATCCGTGAGTCTGGGGACAAATATATCCAAGAGTGAGTCTGGGGGCAAATATATCCATGAGTGAGTCTGGGGACAAATATATCCATGAGTGAGTCTGGGGACAAATATATCCATGAGTGAGTCTGGGGGCAAATATATCCGTGAGCCTGGGGGCAAATATATCCATGAGTGAGCCTGGGGGCAAATATATCCGTGAGTCTGGGTGCAAATATATCCACGAGTGAGTCTGGGGGCAAATATATCCATGAGTGAGCCTGGGGGCAAATATATCCATGAGTGAGCCTGGGGGCAAATATATCCGTGAGTCTAGGGGCAAATATATCCGTGAGTCTGGGGGCAAATATATCCATGAGTGAGTCTGGGGGCAAATATACCCATGAGTGAGTCTGGGGGCAAATATATCCATGAGTGAGTCTGGGGGCAAATATATCCATGAGTGAGCCTGGGGGCAAATATATCCATGAGTGAGCCTGGGGGCAAATATATCCGTGAGTCTGGGGACAAATATATCCAAGAGTGAGTCTGGGGGCAAATATATCCATGAGTGAGTCTGGGGGCAAATATACCCATGAGTGAGCCTGGGGGCAAATATATCCGTGAGTGAGCCTGGGGGCAAATATATCCGTGAGTCTGGGGGCAAATATATCCGTGAGTCTGGGGGCAAATATATCCGTGAGTCTGGGGACAAATATATCCATGAGTGAGTCTGGGGGCAAATATATCCATGAGTGAGTCTGGGGGCAAATATACCCATGAGTGAGCCTGGGGCAAATATATCCATGAGTGAGTCTGGGGGCAAATATATCCGTGAGTCTGGGGACAAATATATCCAAGAGTGAGTCTGGGGGCAAATATACCCATGAGTGAGCCTGGGGGCAAATATATCCGTGAGCCTGGGGGCAAATATATCCAAGAGTGAGTCTGGGGGCAAATATATCCATGAGTGAGTCTGGGGGCAAATATACCCATGAGTGAGCCTGGGGGCAAATATATCCGTGAGTGAGCCTGGGGGCAAATATATCCGTGAGTCTGGGGGCAAATATATCCGTGAGTCTGGGGACAAATATATCCAAGAGTGAGTCTGGGGGCAAATATATCCAAGAGTGAGTCTGGGGGCAAATATATCCATGAGTGAGTCTGGGGGCAAATATATCCGTGAGTCTGGGGACAAATATATCCAAGAGTGAGTCTGGGGGCAAATATACCCATGAGTGAGCCTGGGGGCAAATATATCCGTGAGCCTGGGGGCAAATATATCCGTGAGTCTGGGGGCAAATATATCCATGAGTGAGTCTGGGGGCAAATATACCCATGAGTGAGCCTGGGGGCAAATATATCCGTGAGCCTGGGGGCAAATATATCCGTGAGTCTGGGGGCAAATATATCCATGAGTGAGCCTGGGGGCAAATATATCCATGAGTGAGGGAGAGAATATAGGGTTCCTAGTGGCACAGTAATTTAATTTAAATATACTCCTTATGTGATATAACCCAAAATGTATCAATGGCTAGTTGCGTGTGCCATACATATTACAGTATATAGTACAAAGTGCAAATGCAGACCACAGAGGGTATAAAGTGCTAGTGCAGTGATCTGAACATGCAGTAGGAATAAAGTGCAAATGCAGCAGTGCAAAAATAATGCGATATAACAAAACTATTAAAATCAAGGTTCAGGCTATAATGACCAGTAGAGTCCATAAAAAGGACTGTCTGCCAATGTTCAATACGTATTAGAGGTCAAAAGTCTTTGCTAATAGTTTATCCAGTTCCTAAGTCGATGGGTGATGCATCAAAAGTGCTCGAGAATAGTGTCAATATTACCCTTTCCACAAATGTAACGGACTTGTTTGGACGTATCCGTTCCTCTAATAGTCTTGATGGGCTCCGCAGCAGGAGATATAGGTGGAAAAAAAGAGGAGATAATAGTGCAATAACGTCTATATGTGTAAAACACAATGAATTAAAAATTGCACACTTACAGATTCCAGAGCCTTTTGAATCCAGGCTCTGGAGTGGAACGCCTTGTGCCTAAATACAGGGTGGTCACTGCCCTTCTTTACAAAGTCTTCTTATTCCACCTCAAGCAGGGGACACAAGAGCAGAAAAGAGACAGCGCTCTCATAGCATGATACCAGCTTTGCACTTATATGTTTAGAAAGAGAGAAGAATCACACTCACCAATTCAGGAGCCTTAATGGTCCAGGCTCAACTGTTACACATGCGGTGCTCCTTAGCGGTGAGCTCCTGAACCTCTTTAGCTGCTCACTCTGCATCCGGATCGTGATTCGTTAGGTGTCTGTGGTACTGCTATTAACCTTGAATATATGGAGGAGCCCCTAAAAAGACACCCCCACACCCTGAATATATGGAGGAGCCCCTCTAATACGTATTGATCTCTGACCTCTAATACGTATTGAACATTGGCAGACAGTCCTTTTTATGGACTCTACTGGTCATTATAGCCTGAACCTTGATTTTAATAGTTTTGTTATATTGCATTATTTTTGCACTGCTGCATTTGCACTTTATTCCTACTGCATGTTCAGATCGCTGCACTAGCACTTTATACCCTCTGTGATCTGCATTTGCACTTTGTACTATATACTGTATTATGTATGGCACACGCAACTAGCCATTGATGCATTTTGGGTTATATCACATAAGGAGTATATTTAAATTAAATTACTGCGCCACTAGGAACCCTATATTCTCTCCCTGACTCTATCCGCAAATCCTCTCGAGAGCCTGTGCTACCCCCTAGTCGGGAGCACCAACTTAAATCGACACATCTAGACACGAGCGCCTCTACCAAATCCCTCCACTTTCTGATATCCGTGAGTGAGTAGGCGGGCAAATATATCCATGAGTGAGCCTGGGGGCAAATATATCCATGAGTGAGCCTGGGAGCAAATATATCCATGAGCCTGGGGGCAAATATATCCGTGAGTGAGTCTGGGGACAAATATATCCGTGAGTCTTGGGGCAAATATATCCATGAGTGAGCCTGTGGGCAAATATATCCATGTGTGAGTCTGGGGGCAAATATATCCATGTGTGGGCACTGCTGGGTATGTGACGCTGGGCTCTGCTGGGTATGTGATGCTGGGCTCTGCTGGGTATGTGATGCTGGGCTCTGCTGGGTATGTGATGCTGGGCTCTGCTGGGTATGTGATGCTGGGCTCTGCTGGGTATGTGATGCTGGGTTCTGCTGGGTATGTGACGCTGGGCACTGCTGGGTTTGTGACGCTGGGCTCTGTTGGGTATGTGATGCTGGGCACTGCTGGGTATCTGAGGCTGAGCTCTGCTGGGTATGTGACGCTGGGCACTGCTGGGTATGTGACGCTGGGCACTGCTGGGTATGTGACGCTGGGCTCAGTTATACACACCTCACATTACTGTATCACAGAGCTCCACAGCAAGAAAATTCTAATGTACGGTGTGTATGAGTGTTTGAATTTTATTGCTGTGGCGCACTGTGATATGCTCATACACACTGCGTGTTTTTTTTTTTGGGGGGGCAGCATTTCATCCTTCGCTCCAGGCAGAACAATGTCTTGGGCCGGCCCTGGCAGTACATCTGTATTATGATGGGTACGAAAATATTCCATACTGTGTGAGTGCGGTCATACTGGGGGCTCATACACCAGTAGTACGTGCAATATAACGCTATGATTGTTTTTTAATGTTTTATCCTGTACAGACTTCACTTCATTTACTTTGTTGCTGTATTGTCGTGCCTTGGGAGGAGGCGTATGGAAGTCTAAAGATACATATACACATTTACATTTTTCTTCTGTCCCCCCCCCCATTTTCTCTCTCCTATAAAGGAGCACTTTTTGCTTTTTATTGCAATACTGATCCTGTTCTCTGTGTTATCTGTAGATGGATCCATCATTCGGCAGGTTTTTTGGGAGCAGGAACAGGTCTGTGTCTCACAGGGGACGCACCAAGATATTCTGGATATCTAGAGATATGCATTAGTTATTCAGAGCCCTCTGGATTGTAAGCTCCTCTGATCATAGCCGTTACACCTCATGTGTGCGTCCTGTAAGACAGTTCCCAGATTCCCCTATTATCATGACGGGAATCATAATTATAATAAAGACACGGAGGTGAGTAATATGCTATCTTTCCTTTACTTAAGCCGATAGCAGCAAAGGAAATCTCTCAAATACAACAACAAAAGTATTTAGAGAGAAAAATACAGTTTAACAATACATATAACAATAGCAGGTAATGGTACAGTCCAGCTCCCTGCTGTGCAATCGTCCGGTAGACCGCTCCATAAATCGTCCTGGTAACCCTTGGCTCCTCCTCTTTTCTTGATGCGAGACAGGCTAACACCTTCCTCAACAAAATCGAAACAATGGAAGAATAATCATCCTTTGACAAACTCCAACAGGAAGTTAAAATCTTCAACGTAGACTCCAACTTGAAGCTTAAGCATGGAAGAACATTCATCTTTCAATGAAAGCTCCAACACGAAGCTCCAGCCTTCAACGGAAACTCTAAAATGAAGCTCAAGCTCCTCTCCAATGAACAGAACGGAAGAACTCTTCCTTATCCAATGAAAGCTTCGACATAAAGTTTAGGCTGTTGGAACATAAATGTATTAAAGATCACCAAGAGCTTATATTAAGAAGGTTTGAAAAAATCCGTAATGACTACTGAAACATCAAAACCTAATAACCAAATATAAAGGGTGGGATAATACTCGCCACCGATTCTTTATTATAATTATGATTCCCCGTCATGATAATAGGGGAATCTGGGAATTATCCCACAAGACACGGAGGCTCTTATTAGGCTAGTTCAAAGCTTAATTAATTAGTGATAGCGACATGTGAAACACTGGTTTAAAATAACACTCCCTAAAGGTGGATTCTCTGGACCAGTCTGCTGTTTTAAGATGTCTACAAGACGACATTCACAGAAGAAAAATCCTCGGAAGCAGAAGCACACCGGGATGAATGAGCTCTGAACAAGGAGACGACTACACCAGCTCATGACTAGGGATGAGCGGTTCGGGTTCGCACGGTTAGGGGTTCGACCCGAACTTGGCCTGTTTGATGAGATCGCGAACACCGAACATTTCCGGGTGTTCGCCGCATGTTCGACCACAATGGACCACAATGCATTTTCCCACTGGCCTGAAGCTCGTAATTGGCTACAGCCTTGCACCTGACCACAGGTCTGGTACAAAACTGGTTCAACACTATGCCAATCACCGCTCAGAGTCCTGATTGGGCAAATTTTGCCCAATCATGGGCTCACAGATCTAAGTCCCGCAGCACACTATATAACGTTTCCACGCGCCGATTCTGCACGCATTTCAGAGGAGATTTCAAAGGAGATAGTTATGTCTTGTTAGCGTGTCTGCCACGTTACTGGGGGGGTCTGGGGGTCTCATTTCTACCAATATCAGGGAATTTAGGTGATGTGTGTCTTGTCACTGTGCCAGCAAGTTTTTTTTGGGGTTTACAACTTTCTTTAAAACATTTGTGAATTGAGGTGATCTTCTGTGTCTTGTCACTGTGCCAGCAAATCTTTTTGGGGCTCACTAATTTCTTTAAAACATTTGTGAATTGAGGTGATCTGTGTCTTGTCACACAGCCAGTACCACGCAGTATTTTGGGGGTCACAAATTTCTACAAAACATTTGGGAATTGAGGTGATCTGTGTCTTGTCACTGCCAGCAAGTATTTTGGGGGTCACAAATTTCTAAAAAAACATTTATGAATTGAGGTGATCTGTCTCTTGTCACACAACCAGTAGCACGCATTATTTTGGGGCTCACTAATTTCTACAAAACATTTGGGAATTGAGGTGATCTGTCTCTTGTCACTGGCTGCCAGCTATCAGTGTGTCTCACTGAGTTATACCAGAAATCTTTAAATCTTCATACTAGAGTTGAATCAGAGTTCTGTATATATTAATCTATATATCACTCTCCAGGTCTGAAAGAACAAAAAGGACAGGCAGACGCTCCCAGACACAGATAAGAGGGCAAGCAGCCCCTGTGTCGGGAGGCTGTGCCTCTGGTCGTGGTGGACGTGGTGCATCCTCTGCAGGGGCACGCTTGTCCTTTCTAACTGGTGCTGGCCGTCTTAAGCAGCAGCAACATACAGAGGACTTGGTGGATTGGCTAACCAGGCCATCCTCATCCTCCGAGTCCTCTGCCAGCCAGGCTTCCAGTGCTTTACAGTCCACCTCAGCTGCCAAAGCATCTAATGCAGCCTCCATGTCCACAGCTACTCCTGCCGTAGCCTCGCTATCACACACGGAGGAGTCAGCTGAATTGTTTGACTACAATGAGAGTGACATGCTGCTTGAGGATGCGCAGCAAGTACAATGCTCTGATTCAATCTCTGAGGTTGAGGAAGGGAGTATAATCAACCTAGAGGAATGGGGTGCCAGTGATGACACACAAATAACTGGCACTCATGTTGCCCCAGCAGCTGCAGCATACTGCCAAGTTGGCTCCAGTGACGAGGAGATAGGGGGTGATGATGATGACAATGATTATGAGGTCACTGACTCCACCTGGGTGCCAGATCGAACAGAGGAATTAAGTGAGGAAGAGGGGGAGGAGGAGGCACATTAAACACGAGGCACAACATCCTCTGTGCCCAACCGTAGCACTAGCCAGTCCAAGGCATCACATGTCAGAGCTGCTTTGGTGCAGAGTGCTGTTGTCTCAAAGAACACATGCAGGAACTCTGTTGTCTGGGAGTTCTTTAAGAAATGTGCAGTAGAGCGTAGCGTTGCTATTTGTAATCTATGTCAGATGAGGCTTAAGCGTGGGAAAGATACCGGACACTTGGGTACCATGTGCTTGAGGCGACATATGAATAAGTGCCACACATCCCGTTGGCGCAAAACTTTGCGTAGGTCCTCCTCCTCCTCATCTGTCTCTACCCCCACTGTATGTCCTGCCATGTCATTGCCTACAACCTCCACCGACAGGGATGATGCTACAGTAATGGATGTACCAGGTCCTTCCTCACAATGTGACATCATCCCAGTAGCTGAAGATTTATGCAGTCAGATTACGTTGCCGCAGCTGCTGCAGCGAAAGAAAAAATATAGTCCCAACCATCCCCAAGCACAGCGTCTAAATGCCAGTTTAGCAAAATTACTCGCATTGCAGCTGCTGCCTTTCCAGCTGGTGCACTCTGCTCCCTTCCGTGAATTTGCTGAATGTGCTGTACCACAGTGGCAGGTTCCAAAACGCCATTACTTTTCACGCAAGGCCATTCCAGCACTATACCAGCACGTGGAAGACAATGTTATCGAGTCATTGGCAAAGGCAGTCAGCAGCAAGGTGCATGTGACTTTAGACACGTGGTCCAGCAAGCATGGACAGGGTCGTTACATTTCCTTCACGGCACACTGGGTAACTCTGATTGCAGCTGGGAGGGATCCAAGACGCGGCTCTTTGCTGGAGCTTGTTCATCCACCACGCCTCCAGAAAGCTGCTTGTATGAGGTCTGTCTGCTCCACCACCACCACCTCTTCCTCCTCCTCCTCCTCCTTCTCTGTCTCTGGCGAAGTGGCAGTTAAACCGACGCCTGACAGGGTCTACGCAATGGCTCAAGCAAAAAGATGCCATACTGTGCTTGAGCTGGTTTGTTTAGGGGACACGAGCCACACCGGGTCAGAAATTTTGTCAGCTCTGCAGGGGCAGGTTCAGAGATGGTTAACACCACACCAGCTTGAGCTGGGAATGATCGTCTGTGATAATGGCAGCAACCTTCTCTCAGCCCTACGCAAGGGTAAATTGACGCATGTACCATGCCTAGCACACGTCCTAAATCTGGTGGTACAGAGTTTCCTAACCAAGTACCCAGGGCTGCCAGAGCTTCTCATCCAGGCCAGAAAAGTCTGCAGCCACTTCAGACGGTCATTCCCAGCAAGCGTTCGCCTGGCAGAAATTCAAAGAGAGTTCCACCTTCCCACAAACCGTCTGATCTGTGACATGCACACCAGGTGGAACTCGACATTAGCAATGCTGCAGCGTCTGCACAAGCAGCAGAGGGCCATCAACGAGTACCTGTGTGAGTATGGCACAAGGACAGGTTCAGGTCAACTTGGTTTTTTTCCCCCCCCGCAGTGGCTGATGATCAAGGATGCATGCACTGTACTGTCACCATTTGAGGAGGCAACGAGGATGGTGAGCAGGGACAGTGCATACATCAGTGACACAATTCCTTTAGTGTTCCTGCTGGAGCACACTCTGTGGGGGAATTATAGATGTGGCTCTAGAGGCAGAGCAGCGGGAGGAAGAGGAGGCCTCTCAAGGCCCCAGTCTTTCCACAGACAGCATTCCAGCGGGTCCTACTCAGATCAGACAGGAGGAGGAGGAGGAATATTTAAGTAGTGGGTGCATTGAAGGTGGGGATTCCTCAAGGGAGGGTTTTGTGTGCCCAGAAACAGAAGGGCTAGTGCGTAGCTGGGAGGAGGAAGTGCACGATACGGTCATCCTCATTGACCAGGAAGACTCGGAAGCTAATGCCACCTCCAACCTACGCTGCATGGGCTCCCTAATGATGCAAAGCCTGCTAAAGGACCCCAGGATTCGTGCTATCAAGGAGAGGGATCATTACTGGTTGGCAACCCTTCTTGATCCACGATACAAGGGGAAAGTTGCAGAGCTCTTCCTGCCCGCACAGAGGGAGCACAGGATGAAAAAACTTGAGGACGCTCTAAAGCGACACTTGTGTAACACCTTTCCAGGCACTGGTAGATTACCAAGTGCTGACACACGTGCTTCTGAGGCTGCGGGTGATCAGAGGAATAGTGGTGAAGGCCAGGGCCGCTTGACTGATGCTTTTTAAAAAAAAATTAGTCCTCGACGCCCAGGGACGTCAAATGTAGCACCATTGCCACCGTCTTCACCATATAGTGCAGGACTATCTAGGGGCAAGGGCAGACCTGGATACTTTTCCAGCAGATGATCCACTGGCTTACTGGGTGTTGAGATTGGATCACTGGCCAGACCTTAGCCAACATGCTATGCAGCTACTAGGTTGCCCTTCATCTAGAGTGCTTTCCGAAAGGACGTTCAGTGCCGCTGGAGGTTTTGTCACAGACAAATGAGTGCGTCTGTCCACCGAATATCTGGGTGCACTGACGCCTTGTCCAGAATCATATCTTTTCAATATAGGACCACATGGTCCACCCCTGCACTCTTCCACAATACCACAGAGGGGTTACTGTATGATGATACTTGCTGGCCTGGCATTTAAGGCACAATATCTGGGTGCACTGACGCCTTGACCAGAATCATATCTTTTCAATATAGGACCACATGGTCCACCCCTGCATTCTTCCACAATACCACAGAGGGGTTACTGTATGATGATACTTGCTGGCCTGGCATTAAAGGCACAATATCTGGGTGCACTGACGCCCATTAACAGATAAAAAAAACTTTTCAATATAGGACCACATGGTCCACCCCTGCATTCTTCCACAATACCACAGAGGGGTTACTGTATGATAGTACTTGCAGGCCTGGCACCAAAAGCACAATATTTGGGTGCACTGCCACTGACGCCTGTATCAGATTCATATCCTCAGAGGGGTTACGGTGTGAAGGCACTGTTGGGGACGCTAAAGGACCAATTTTTAAGCGCCTATTGTTACTTTCATCCAAAGCCTGCATATATTTCACAATAATTTAGCCAAAAAAATCAGTAAACCTTTTCTGCGTGTACGAAAATGTCTCCTCTTTTCATACAGACTGCCGCCCCAGGCAGTTGTTTATGGATAGATTAAAGGAAAAGCATTTACCGTCATATGAAACGTCATTTTTTTGTTTTTAAGTGTTTCTATACATCCTTGAAATCCGCCACTTCATGGGCAGGTTATGGGGACCTCCTAGGCACGATATTTGAAGGAATTTTTGTTTTTTATTTTTAACCCTTATTTCATGGAAAACTCACTGTCGGTTTTAAATACTTTTTTTTTTTTTACTTTTTGTTCTTGTTTCCTGTCCCGGGCACTACCTGGACCCCCTACACCTTTTATGGCAAATATGTAGCATATATGCCCTCTTGGAGGGCACTCTAAAAACCGAATTTTCAGCCCCATTGACTTGCATTGGGTTCGAGTTCGGATTCGGACCCGAACAAATGGGAAGTTCGGGTTCGGGCTTGAACCGAACTCGGGAGTGTTCGACTCATCCCTACTCATGACATGATCCATTTAACCCACCCAGCGAGTGTGGTGGAAGTTACAGAGTTGTATGGTTTGCGTAAGGATATGAATAACCATTGGGATTGGAGTGACCTGTTAGGGGCAGAAACTCTTCCATATTCTTTAAAAACAATTACTGGGTAAAGGATATGACGCTGTGGCAAAACTGGATAGAAGACCTCTGACAATGAATTCTTTGTCCTATAGGAAAATTGAACATTTCTCCCCGTGTCGGGTAAAACTCTTTCCCGTTATGTTTAGGGCTTGAACGTGTGACACTATTGCAGGAAATCAAGCAAAGTAAAATGGCCAATTTCACAGAAATCAGTTTAACCCCTTAGTGACCGGGCGGTTTTACACAAATCCGTCCGTTAGTGACCGCTGCTGTTTTTACGTTTCTGCGCTCTTAGTGTTTACGTCAAATTTTCCTCTTGCTCGTTTATGTAACCCACACATATTTTACACTGTTTTCTCGTCACTAAATGGACTTTATAAAGATACCATTTTTTTCATCATTTCATATAATTTACTATAAAAAATATTGTGAAATATGACAAAAAATTTGAAAAAACACCACTTTTTCGAACTTTGACCCCCAAAATTTCTTATGTATCAACAACCGTCAAAAAAATTAATTCCTTAGTAGTTTCTAAATTTAGTACTGAGTTTAGCAATACCAATGTTTACATATTCCTCGCTTTTTTCCTTATTTTATGCAACAATAAGTGCAAGTAGCACTTTGCCATTTCCAAAGAGTTTATTTTCAAAACTAGTGATAGTGACATTGTAACACTGATATCTGTCACTAATTCCTGAATAACCCTCCACATATACATATATTTTTTAAAGTACACAAATCAAGGTATTAAACTTGGGGTATTTTGACTCTTTCCATGCAAACCATTTTACCACAAATCTATGCCAAAGTTTGAGAAAAAAAAAGTTTTGGTGATTTTTTTTTTTGAACGCAATTTAAGAATACATGTACTGTGAACTTTAAGTTTTACTGCCAAAAACCACCCCAAAATATGTTCAGCAACATCTTCTGAGTAAATTGATACCACCCAAGTATAGGTATGTCGGGTCATTTGGGGGCTAATAGGCCTTATTTGGGGGGTGCACATTTCAGTTTTCAACTTGGAATTTTCACATTTCGTCATCATGCACCCATGTCCTATTTGGGACATTTTTGAAGCCGGCCAAAGTAATTTACCCCCATCAAACCATATATTTTTAGAAAGGGCACACCCTAGGGTGCTTCAAAGAGTTGTATTTTAACACTTTCCATGCACTAGCTCTATGTCAAACTTTCAGGTAGTCACTTTTTGTGTTATTTTTTCACACACATTGTACTTTAGGCATGAATTGTCAAATCCAGTTATGGGTTACTGCCAAAAAACACCCCAAAATATGTTCAGCAACATCTTCTGAGTAAATTGATACCACCCATATATAGATTTGTTCTGTTGTTTTTGGGGTGCTACGCCAATCTTTGACATGTGCTTGTCAATTTTCTAATTTGACATACAGTATCTTCAATGCTTATCTTCTTTTTAGGGGCCTTTTTACATACCCCAGTTTTATGAACGTGCATATATTTGGTAAGCTAACACCCAAAGTATTGTAAATGGAGTGTTTTTATGCTATGGATGCATCCGTTTGCTCCAAACAAATTGGATACAGTTTGGTGGTCATTTTTCATTTTCACACCCACATCAGTTTTGGACTGTGATTTAGGAGACACTGTTGTTTGTTACTGCATGAAAACTCTCCAGGTTGTTTTCTGCAAGGTCTCCTGAGTACACCCATGCCCCCATGCATAGGTTTGCCAGGATTTTGGGAAGGTTCAAATACAATTTTTATGACTTTGTCATTAGAGTTGAAATTGAGATTATTTCTTCAGCTAGGCCTATCTTTGGTTTTGGGTCTACCGCATACCCAGTTTGAATTATTGCCAGAAAATTGTTTATATTTGTTATGTTGACACCCCAAGGTATTGCATATGGAGTGCTTTGATGCCATGGATGCAACGGTTTTAGCCCAAAACATTTGAGAAGGTGTGTGGCGGTAATTTTTCAATTTTCAGATTTTTACGCCCACAGTAGTTTTGGACTGTGATTTAGGAGACACTGTTGTTTGTTACTGCATGAAAACTCTCCAGGTTGTTTTCTGCAAGATCTCCTGATTACACCCATGCCCCCATGCATAGGTGTGCAAAGATTTTGGCAAAATACAGCACCAATTGTAGAACATAAAAATGTAGGAATAAAATGTAAAAGTCTGGTGCCTGTCAAACTGGGGATGCTCTCTAGGGGGCACAGGCCTGTTGTCACTGAAGTGCATGAAACGCAAAATGTTTTCATACCTTCTACGTGACATTGATGGGGGTAAATGGGGGTAGAAGCAGATGGGGCTACTGCTCCAGTAGGAGCGAATTGAGGGCTTCTTTATGATGCCCTCAGCATAGTAAGTGCCCAGAATTTCAGAAATTCTGGCACATCTAGCGGGGTCCATTGCTGCCTTGCCAAGTAGGAGTCTGGCTTCGCAGCACAATGCTGATGGGCATACAGATTTGATTGGGCCATGATGTGGCCCAACAAATCATCCCCCATAAACACCTGCAAAAACTGTGGCGGTAAATCCTGCAACATCAATATTGATGCCAGGATTTGCCGTGAAAGGAGGGATATCTGGCCTCTGGCGATGAGGCACTACCCACTCCTCAGCTGGAGCTGTGCGTCTCCTGCTGGCAGGTGGTGACCCAGGATCTGCATCAGAAACATCACTAGATACATCAGCCAGCGTAGATAATGTATCTAGCGACGTCTCTGAGCAGTTAGCGGGGTCGAAATGAGGGTCTGAGTCTGACGCAGATGCCTCAGATTCTGACGCCAGGATGGCATATGCCTCCTCGGCGCTGTACACCCTCTCAGACATTATATATAATAGATTATAAAAATTATTAATTATTATATATATATATAAGCGGATTGTTGGTTCTTAGAAGAACCGTTGGGTTTCACAAGAAAATACAAATAAACACCTAAATCTCTCTAAATCCCTCTAAACCTGCCTCAATTCTTCTAAATCTCCCTATAATCTCTCTAAATCTGCCTCAATTTTTCTAATCTCACTAAATCTCACTAAAATCTCTAACCTGTCAAATCTGATCTCTCTCTCTCGCTCACCAAAACACAAGTGAGGAGAGGGAGGGAGAATCACAGAGGTCAGAGCCAATATTTACAAAATATTGACCTGACCTGACAAATTAGAAATTTTATTTTTGATTTTTTCTAACTTCTGATTGGATGTTGCTAGCCTGCCTCTCTGATGAGGCAGGCTAGGAACATCCCACTCAGCCCAAGATGACCCTGCCTTAGACCCTAACCCTAGCCCTAACCCTACCCCTAACCCTACCCCTACCCCTAACCCTAACCCTACCCCTAACCCTACCCCTAACCCTACCCCTAACCCTACCCCTAACCCTACCCCTAACCCTACCCCTACCCCTAACCCTAACCCTAACCCTACCCCTAACCGTCAGTTATTTTATTTATTTTTATTTTTATTTTACTTTTTTTTTTCACTTTTTACACTTTTTTTACACTTTTTTTACACTTTTTTTACTCTGCTGGTGCCTTGATCCCTCGAGGCACCCAGCAGAGCACCTGATCACTGATGTGATCGTTTTTGTACTGAGTGCCACGATACCTCGTGGCACTCAGTACTTCCTGCCGCTACCGGAAGTGATCGCTCGGGGGGAGCGATCACGGACGGACCGGCGGCAGGTAAGCATATTGCAAGGATGCCTCGATGTCGAGGCATCCTTGTAATATACTCAGAGCAGCTGGAAGCGATCGATCGCTTCCAGCGCTCTCTAGAAGTGCCGGGCACCTCTCCGGTGAAACCGGATGTTGATCGCTCCCGGGAGCGATCACATGGTGCCCCGGCACTTCTAACCGCCATTGCACGGCTGCCTGGACTCCCAGGCAGCCTGCAATGGCGTTTGAGCTGCTGGAAGCGATCCGATCGCTTCCAGCGCTCAAAAAACGGCAGGACGTACCATGTACGTCAGCGGGTCTAAGAGAGACCCGCTGCAATGACTTACATGGTACGTCCTCGATCCTTAAGGGGTTAATAGACAGAGTTTCATTCTCGGCCACTTACCCAGAAAACTAACTAGAATGACATCCCAGATGTTAGAATAACAGAAACGAGGGGTCGTTACACTGTATACCCTTCAATAACCTACATGTAATGGGGTGCTTCCCGGCAGGAATACCAATAAAACCCTGATGTGAAGCAGATATCTCCGATCTGAGGTTATTAATCGTGGGATACGCTTTACCATCCCCAAATATATGTGCGAAGAAACTAAACAGTTACTCAAAGAACTGATATGGGATAAACTTGATGTTGATGCACCAAGAAACCCATGAGTTCCATGTGGTATCATATCTCCTCCTAGTAGAGGGGGGCCCAGGAACTTGACAAAAAGGAGGCAGATGCATCCGAAATTGTTGACTGTAGGCCAGTGACCCCTGATATTACACTTAACAGCTTAAAAAAAAGATGAGTGAAGACTCAAAGAATTCTGAAGTGTTCCCTCCGGGTCTCCCAGGGTGGACGATGGGACACAAATTAGCCTGGGAATGTCCACAGTTTCAGGAGGTGCAGGAACCATGGTTGAAACCTCAATAAGGGTGCAATGAGCACTATTGCAGCTAATTGTACATGTACTAGTCTTATTACTGTTGAAATGAAAATGAACAGAGGGAAAGTGTAAAGCGTCCCTAGTGTCCAGGTCTGGACCAGAGCATCCGTCGCCAAAGCCATGGGTCTGGTCTCCAACAGTAGTATTGTGGTAAAGGAATATTAAGGCGAGAAGCCAACAAATCTATAGAGAAGGGACCCCAGAGGGATGACAAACTGGAAAATACCCTGGAGTCTAATCTCCAATTGCTGGAGTCTATCAGATACTTTGAATTCCAGTCCGCCATTACATTGCCAAACCCTGGAATGTATTGATCTGGACTGAGATATTGTGAGGCAGGCAAAATCCTGGAAAGATTTTGCTGTCTCTGCCAACTGTTTAGACCTGGGCCACCTATAAGGTTGATATAATGCACATCGGACAGGATGTCCATCTTCAGGAATATGGAACTCGCCTGGAAATGCTTAATAAAACTTGAATAGCAAACAATCCTGCAAGGAGTTCTAAGCAATTATATACAATCCTATCTCTGGAAACCCAACTGACACCTGTGGAAAGCAATCCGCAGCGCGTCCCAGCCAGATCTGCTGGTGTCTGACTCTATAACCAACTCTGGAGTTGGATGGATGATGGCTTTGCTGTTCCATGACTCTAAATGATTTAGCCACCACTGCATCTCCAATTTCAACATGTCGTCCAGAGGATGCCATCTGGATAAAGCCATCCCCTCCACAGAAATCGTGCTTTCAGACGTGGAAGAGCTTGACAATAAAGTGGTCCTGTAAAGACCACTTGTATTGCTGCGGAGAGTAGGCCCAGAAGGTGAGCTATCTCAGAGAGAATTCTTCTGCAGATAGAAGACATCTGATTTCTCTGTGAATCAGCCGAACTTTGGCTGAAGGCAGAGAAAGATCCATCTCCATCGTAGTTACGGTGACACCCAGAAATTCAGTAGACTGTGTCGGTGTAAGGACCGATTATTTTGTAGTTTATCGGGATTGTCAGATAGGCTTCTTTCAAATTTATTTTGACCCTCCAATCTGGCAGAGATAAAACTCCTTTTAATGATGGAATGTCTTCCATTTTGAAATGATTGCACACAACGTACTCGTTAGGTGTTCTTTTTTGTGGAATAAAAGGTGGGGTCCTTTTGGGGCTCTAGTTAAGAGGGTTTAAGAAGCCTCTTGCTATTCGAGAAAGTTTCCTGATATTCGCCTTCATCTTACCTGTGGTCAAAAGGACTTGTATATTCGGTCATCTCCTTGAAGATGCCTTCTCCAAATAACGGACCCTCAGCGTTGGGACCCAGCTTATTATAATTATCATCATTTATATGTGTGCCAAGTTTATTATGCGCTAAAGGTCGCCACTTTAGGGTGGATCCTGAGGAGAATTGAGCGTCTCTTTTCGCTCGATAAAGCTGTGTTATGTTACCAAAAACACAGACTAATCTTCTGTACTCCCTGTAATCTGTGTTCAAACAGGTGTGGTTTTCATTAGTGAGGGAAAACCTCAAACAAATCCATACATTTTTGCCAATGGACCCACAAAATCAAACAATTTATCATGACACCCCTTAAGGTGGCCTCTATACTCCCCGTTTTCGGGAACCAATTTGACGCCTTAAGGATGTGAATAATCTCCGGATCTAACTCCGGGTTACATTAAGCTTATGGGCAAAGTTGGGGCTGGACACTCAGCCCTCAAATTACTTCTGGTTTGTTTATCCATTGACATACGGATATGCTGTTCTATATAACGAGCCACATGCTCTATGTGTGTCCATATCCACTGACCGGGGGATGTTTTTAATTGCTCTGGTACAAACATTGAATGTCTTAGAGCATCTACCGGATCAGTAAGGTTTTTTAGAATCAGTGGAATCAGGTGAGGAAACTGAATCTGACCCTCAGGAGGGCGGATCGTACTCCGGGTAAGAGGAATTCACCTCAGAATCTGACATTGCTTCTCTCTCTAGATATTCTGAGGAGCTGCCGGTTATCTTTGCGCCTCTAGCGCGCTTCTACTTTCTTTTGGGGCGGGTATAACTGGCTCTTTTTTCGTCACAGTGATGTGCTGTGGAAATTCATTTTAAGTACGGGTAGACGTAAGTTTTATGAGGGATATTTTTTGGGAGTTGCTCTTCTCCCTCATTGAAGTCTCAGGGACCTCATTATCCTGTCAGGAATCACTAGATAAAAATCTATTTGAAATTAGGGAAATTAAAAATGAACGTCTGCCTGAGAGATTCTCTAGACATTTTAACCAGATTATACTCCAAGTATGAGGGAAAAAAGCCGACAGAGCCACAACAAGGGCATCTGCCGGGTTATTTACGTGGGCATAAGAACGGGGGCACCTGGGGCAACAGGCAGGTTCGAGTTAACCATAAACCGCATATTTATTTATTTCACTTATTTATTTTACTTATTTATTTTATTCATTTGATTGGGAAACTTCTATTTAAAAGCACAGCTGTCTCGTCTGAGGTATACCCCCGACGGACCACGCATGCGCCAGCCGCCGCGAACGTTACCTCAGGCACGAATGGCGCAAACACGCGCCTCCTCTCTGTGACGGAGCTGTGGGGAGGAACTGAAAAAACGATACTAACCGCCGGGGAGACAGACCCGTCTTCCCTGAGGAAACCAAGACGGAAACAATAATAAATTAACAAAGCCCTGTAGAAATACCAACCTAAATAGAAACAAAGTTCCTTCACTCAACAAGATTCAATAAAATAAAATATGCTATCCCACAAAATGTGTGTAAAAGTATGAAATACAGACATTACAACATATGTAGAGTACTGAAAATTATAAACAATTTAATATATGCTGCTAATACTCATCTCATCTCGGTGAGCAGCAAAGAAAAGAGGAGGAGCCAAGGGTTATCAGGACGATTTATGGAGCGGTCTACCGGACGATTGCACAGCAGGGAGCTGGACTGTACCATTACCTGCTATTGTTATATGTATTGTTAAACTGTATTTTTCTCTCTAAATACTTTTGTTGTTGTATTTGAGCCTTGATCCTTTGCTGCTATCGGCTTAAGTAAAGAAAAGATAGCATATTACTCGCCTCCGTGTCTTGTGGGATAATTTGTAAATTTATTACTTTAGTTTTATTCTTCAGTTTAAAACTCTCAGTGCTCTATAAATCCTAATGATAATCATTGTTATTTGCTGCTGATGTCCCAGAGAGTGGAGTTTATCGATGACTTTGACAGTTTCTTCATATCTGTATATTATTGATACACATTTACAGGGTTATTCAGAGAGAGGTGAAAAGCAGGAGAATGACTGGAGAATAGAAAATTCTAGCAGGGTTATCCAAAGAGATCAGAATTGCTTGAGAAAGGTAACCGAACGCTGAAAATCAGCGTTCGGTTACCTTTCTTGGCCATTCGGCTATCCAGAGAGCAGGCAATTCGCCAAATCCTGGCGAATTGCCTGAACATACGGTGCCTGTTCGGTCCCTGTTCGAGGGCAGTGAAATCCCCATGAAAAAGCACTGCTTCGGCTATTCAGAGAACACAAACCAGCAGTGAAAGGTTCCCCTAATGCCCTGCCATTCGGTGGTTTCATGCGGCAGGTTTATTCAGGAGAATCCATAGACTTCAATGTTAAAAATATTCCCGTTTTAATTCAATATCTAATAAACCGTTCATTATTAAATTCTGCAGCAAAAAGTCTCTTTATTTATAGATTTTTTAGGATACTTTAAGCATTTTTCCTTTTTTTTTTTTTTTTTAAAAGTCCGATTTTTTTTTATATTTTTTTTTCAGTTTACTTCTTTTTTTTGTAACAGCCCTCTTTATTATCATTCCCTGGACCTCCTGTGAAAATTTCAGACATTTTCGCTCAGTAGTTTCTTTGCAAACAGCGTTTCATTTTCCCAGATTCATACAAATGGTTTTGCTAATTTATTCACTGCCTCCTCTACGTCACAGCTGCTTCAGCTCTGTGTGATTCGGCTCCTGCTCGGCTCCTGTTCGGCTTCTTCGAAGGTTAATCCAGATGTTTTTG